>LOND01000132.1:128545-141216 GCA_014220965.1 Paragonimus kellicotti | reverse complement strand
ATGAGTTGGCCTCGCGCCGAAATACGATCACATACGCGGTATCGCTATGTCTCTCAGCTGAACCTTTCTGAAAACGTGTTCTAATTCAATGCCGTTAACTCAAACCGCTTCTTTGGGGAAATCAACCATGTACCGTAGTCAAAAGAGCAAATCAGGAAAAGAGTTCTTACTAGACATGTGACCAAACGTAATCTCGTACTGTTGTAGCCAGATTATCAACGAGGTCCTCTGTTATTTGATCCGCCCTAATGTCTTGAGGTCAGTCGTCAGGTGGAGGCGTCACTCTGATAACCACGATCTTCACATTTCCAAAGCATAAGTATTCGCCAAACATTCCCTTTCTGTCAACGAATAGACTGGTTCGGCTCGTGTTAGACTTCGACTGACACGACGCATACATACTTCAATTTTATCTTTATTTGTAACTGCCATGGAAAATTACTACGTCGTTTAGCATCCTTTTGCAGTTACCTACCATCGGCACTAGAAATTTATCATCCTTGTTCATGTGGTTATCATTAAGAACCACGTGACCAAAACCTAGCATCCGTGCAGAGTTATTTGTTATTCATGGTCAGATGTACACGTACAATTTGCAGATGCCCACGGCTAATTGGTTACAAATTGTACCCATAAATTAAACATGATTGGCCGAATAATACTTATGTATTTCGATAAACGGCAGCGACTGGAATTATTCTTGTATCAAGCATTCACTATCGGTTTAGAGTATTTTCGAAAACTTGAGTCGTTGGTTCAAGAAGTCAGTCGGACCGTCAAGAAGTTCTAGAGTCAAAAATAGTAGTAGCAATGCTTGGGAAAATATAACATTCAGAGGCTACTGAATGGTTTTATTAGTGGTTTAAGTGCAACAGACTTTGGTAATGTAATTGGGCCTTATGAGTTGCGGGTTCGTCAGCCGTGGTTGACCAAGCGATCATGTTAGAAACCAATCTTATGGGTGTATGATACCACGAGTAAGTCGGTCACTTAGGATAAATAATGGTGTTGTTTGCGATCGCTGCGTGACTCCACTTCTATCTGCAATATACTTCATAAATTACTATATTAATTGCACACTAACTTTCGCTTTACTTCTTATTACTGACGAACGGTATTTAGGAAGATAAACTGAGATGAACGGATCGTTGTCTACTGTCCTAGTAAGTCCGAGAGTGATTGTGGATTTATTGAGGTTAATGTGAAGAACAGGTATCCAGCCATGCGCGAGCGTAAAGTCAGATCCTAAGCAGATAGCAAAAATGCGACCCATCAGAACCTCATCATAAGTATTCGTTGTAACGAATATGAACTTTACGGTTTTGACGGCACCATTCTCTTTTGATGGTATGGTACTCGAATAAAAAGACGAGTGGGTGAACCGCGATGTCTTTCAGAGAATGAATGAGAAGACTTCAATGGACGAGTTAATAAACAGAAACTTGTGAAATGTTATGTTGGCGTCTGACACAGGATAATTGCATGTTGGCACGGACGATAAACAATGAACGAAGATGATGAATTCATGAGCAGAGTTAACAAATTTGTACACACAGACTATAAAAAACTGGACATGGATAACTGATGGCAGCTGCTAACTATACCGGATAAAGTTTTCGACTTTATATGAGAGAAGATGAACGTATAGTTTCAAGCAACAAGTACTTTCGGGATAATATCTGTCAACTCTTCATTGTACTCGTCGTAAGTATTAAATTGTGAAAGTCATTTTTATCAAATTTGACATCATTAGACGGAATTTTTTTTAGCAAGACTTTATTTGTATCTGTCTAGACTTCGAATTTCGTAAAAAAAAAGTGCAGTGCTGCGCAGTAGGTGGAAACCACTATAGTGAAGACATTTATAGTTCAGAGTGTTTGTCTTAGTTCTGTGTTTTGATCTTACGCGTGATTCAGCTGTGATCTGAGTACCCACGACAGGCAGAACTAGACTAGCACACTGTCCATGCTTCCACGCAAAGAACGATTGCCTACACAATTCGAAATGTAAGGATGTAAACTGAATTCAGATCGCCAAGATTCCTTCAGTTTCTAATCCCGACGGTTCGGTATACTGATAGGAGTTAGGGAATATTGTTTAATATTGGTTGAACACCACTTACAGTTGATCATAGCATTCAACTTCTCATAAATTTTTCAACCAACCCCATTCAAAAAGAAACACTAGACTCTAGTTTTGTTGAGCTCGTGATTAGTTCATATCTTTGCCAAGCTTTTTTAAGACAGCCATGGTGACCATTGCTTCATTGACCGCACACTAGGCACAACTGTATCATCCTGTACAAACACTCAGCCACATTCGTGTGAGAGCTGAGTCACACTCCTGTCATGTCATCATTGCAGCTACCAAAATTCCTACACTCTTGTGCCAATGATGCTTACGAGGGTTCACTAACAGCTGATTAAACAATGTGCGTGTCACAACAGAAGCGATCGTGCTGATGTCGGTCATCTATGAAAGTAGATTGGAGTTGATCCATTATCTTATGCTCGATAGTCAACACGTCATAATAGATATGATTGTATTAGAATGGATTGAACGTACACGCAAGAGGTAGCAAAGTGCAGTTAACTACTGCTAGTGTAGTTACCTAAATTATCAGTCAATTTTTGACAAAACACATTAGTATGCTGTTACTGTGGCTTGACTTTTTGTCAGTGTGGTTATGCTACGCAGACGATAACGGCTAGCGTAGTGATACAATCTATTGTTGCTATAACTGTGGCGGTAACGTCAGGTTACGTAATCTCGGATGCAGATCGGTTAATGATCCAGTCACGGTATGCACGTGCCTACCCTGATGACCCATTTTCAGCTTGTCAGAATGGCTCAGCCGGGCTAACTTTGTATACTCTATGTGCAGTCGTTAGGGAGAAGCAGTCTGAGTGATCGCAAATGCATACACACACAAACCGGATGTGTGCTGGTCAAGGTGACCTGCTTAAGCTCGAGTTGAATCGAACACAATGACGAGGAAGTCGGATGGCCTAAACTGACAAAACGGAATAAATGCGTTTAACTTCTATCAGTGGTCGTTTATCCATGGCATCGGCATATAAAAACCTTATGAAGTCGTTTAATCTCAAAAAGGAGGCAATAAACCGGATGACCGCGTCTGCTTATTTGGTGAACCGTTTTGGTGGAGCGTTCACACGGGATGATTCAATTGTACTTAATGTAAGGCCAGTGGCACGAAGGTCAACACTGTAGCCTCAAGACAGGGAGGCCAAGATCTAAATCGTGAATGTAACCAGGATATCTAGTGCTGATATGTGAAACTCCAGTCGACTACTCCATTTCGAAAGTGGCTTACCGAATGCGAAAGTTGGGATCCAATGCGAGTGATGTTCAACTGATACCGTGAGGACAATTACTACTGGTGTTGTGAAAGGAGAAAATGGAATCCTTGTAAACGGTGAACAACGGTAAGATTATTCACTGGACACCATCATCTAGATAAATTCATTAAGATTAACCATGAACCGGAATTGGGTGCAGCAACTGCAGCCATTAGTGTCACACATATAAAGATACCAGCGAAACGACCGAAGTGTATAATCTATTAGATTGTGCAAAGCAGTATGTCCGTCACATCATTACTGCTGCAGCCGTACAGTCCTTCGCGAAAAATAACTAACAGATGAGAAAACAAATTGTTTGTTGCTTTTGTTATTCCAATATTACTTCATGAAGAGCCAAATGGCGAATTGATTCTGATAGGAAGTTCTGTTGTAGAACCAGGACCGTTATTTTTATTTACAACAAAGGAAAATGTGAAATGCTTGTTACTAGCTCAATAGTGGTTTATGTACGGTACGGTCGAAACCGTGCCCATCATTTTCCATCCGCTGTTCACAATACGTTCTCCTCTACGTCATAGTGATTGTTGAATTTTTTATCGTTAGTTTACGTGTTATTGAGTAGCAAGACTGACAACAATAAATGTTTGTTTCGTGTGGTAACTGACTACTGGAGAAAATGACTTTCAGCTGAAACCACAGACGATAATTAATTACGTGGAATTGGTTTTAGTCGATGCTTCCAAAGGGAAGTGCTTTGCACACAATTCTTCCACTTCTGTTAGTTTGCGTGGACAGAAGTTCGGTCGAGTGGATTAGCTGTCTGATACAGCAATAACCAATGTTCTAGCTTAATGTTACGTTACTTATATGTATTGGTGTTTATTCCTCACAAAAAAATAAACTGTTTTGAAGCCACATTTACCGACTGAGGTGGAGAACTTCATTATGTTTTTTGAAAATAGTTACAGTTTTAGAAGAGCGTGATGATTTTTAACAAATGGTACTGTTGTCCTTATATCACCACGATTTCCTCTGATTATGTAGCCTGTGCATGATTCTGCACAACAGAGAATTTCAGCTACTCAGAATAGCTTCGAGAATTGGCAAAATGGTAGGAGAATATAGTGAGAAGAGCACAAACCGGAGTTTTTATTACGATCAAAGATTTACATAAAGGAAAACAGTAAGTAGGTTACCAACTTGGATGCGAAGTTCGTGGTGAGTTTTGTCCGAGACGGAATAAAACGACTATTGATAGGAGAAACGATGGTTGTTAGGTTATGGATTATTTTCGTGACATTATAAAAAATATTTCATTTTAACAAAATAATAATTTTTTTGAAACCACTGTTTTGGCTCCCATAATTCCAGTTTACTACGCGTCAAATATTGCTTATCTCTAATGTTGGAATTGCGAACTAAGGAAATGTAAACTGGTAAAATGACGGGCCAGCGAACCGTCGGGAATACGACTTTGACTGTGGGGATTATAAACGGTACTCAAAATTTAACTACACTCCGTGTTTTACACACGTAATTCTCTTGACACTGGAGTTACGAGTCAAACTATTCATACGCTTGTTATGCGAACAGTCGTGGCAACTGAGTCGTAATCATGACGACAGGGATTAAAATGGCTTTGCCCATGAACTTACCTACTGATAAACCATCCCTTATCGATTGGGATGAATGGTGCAATGTCTTTGTGGGTTATTTAGAAGTGTACTTGCGCAATGAGCCCTAAAGTGTTACCTACTAAGCCTAACCAAAGCAAACCGTTGAATCGCTGCCAGTGATTTAGGGTAATTCACTTAGTAACGCGTACTCGACAATTCCAATAACGTCTATTCAGACATTTGGGCCAATGATTGAGTGTTCACGTATGATAATTCGGTCGTGCCTAATGTGAGGTCAATGGACGCAGTGGTCAACACGGTTGCCTCATGAAAGCATGGCCGGAGTTCTAGTCCCGGCAGTGGCAAGGATATGCACTACTGACGAGCTCTAATGAGAGCGAAACTCGAGTCTAGTGCTTCTTTTCGAAAGGGGCCGACTGGATAGTCTATGGGAATGCGACAGCTGCGATCAACTGTGGTGACCTTCAATATATATGAAGATCAAAATCCCCTAGTACTCGTCAGTACTTGACTAGTTATCAGATGACACTGGGGCATGGGATAAAGAGAACGTTACAATTGTTGGTCACCACATTGAAGGATGCGATTTTCATATCGTTTCGACACTCCGCAGACACAACAAACATTTTTCCAAGTTCCTGTAAACGGCTGATGGATTTAGATCTCCATCTTCATTCAGATATACTCGTTAACAGGAGGGTACAATTGGACTGACACTTATCTTCGCCAAGTGTCTTAATTCATTGACCCTTGGGAAACATCTCCGGTCGGCGATCCCAACCTAATCTCCATTCCCATGTTAATGGGCAGAAAACTTATCCGCAATAGAGAATACGCGGATACAGTTTCGGAGGAATCTATCTGGAACACAAATGATAGTGGGAGGTCTGTGTAACCACCCCTCATGTCACCATCGTACAAGTGGCTCCAAGTTGCGAATGAAGGATTCCCCAGTCTAAATTACTTGTCGATATGCCACCTACGAAACACCGACGCTCCCTAGTGAGACCATCGCCACCGACAAAAAAGATGCCAACATTGGAGAAGTCATGAGCTCATCTAAACTATATAGAGTAATTAGGTCTCAGCGTTCACCTGTCGAGTTGGCTGAGGACAAGATGTTTCAATAGGAGCACCGCTTTCCCATGACAGAATCATGTAATTCTATTAGGTGTTTAATGAATAGAATCCACCTAGTAATCTTTATAGGTGACGTAATGTCCTCGACAGATACAGCCGTCAGTGATCCGCACCGAATGCATACAACGATCTATGCGAAAACGGAGGAATACAGAATATTCCATAAATTTACCTTCCAGTTGCGCACTTGTAGCATCACACCTTTGTGTCAAGGTCATATGTCTGGACCGACTTACTGTGACATGTGACCAGATTGTTACGTCCACACATCCACCGCTGAGCGCCCTTACGCGCATGCACCCGCAGTGACTTCGAACAACTCACAGTTTGCCAACACCACTGCAGTCAATGTGACGTGCACACACATACACGCACATGCACACACGCACGCAAATACAGCAACACACACAACCAACCTCATCTCGGACATTAGCCTACGCACATGATTCAACCCAGTGTCCTCACCTCAGCTGACACGACAAACGAGACCGTCCACACAACTTGTCTGGGTCTCTCGCGCGCCGGTTGAACAAAACACAGCTACAGTGCTCCGTGGACTAAACAGTGTTTCCATCCTGTAGATCACTACGTCGACATCTATAGGATTCCACCCAACGCTCCACTAACACACTCACGGATTACATCTCTGTATTTTGTCCGAACCCTTGCTGTAAGTGCACTTGTTATATTTGTTCGTTATTTACATTACACTTTTGTTGCATATCCTTCTGATATTATTTAGATGTTTGGTTTTACCGACACTACTTACAACGTATTGTAATTAGCAAGCCAGCATCTAAATGCTTTCTCCAGTATTGGATCAACAAGTGCTTGACGGCCGTCTACGCACCAATGCCCTCTAGCAATGGAGGATTTGTCTCATTTCCACAAAAATATAACTTTCTCAAGAACGCAGCTGTATATTTCAACCGTATTATTTTTTTGACCGAATCATTGAGACTTTTAAACGCTAGTTCGTCAACATGTAACTTCATTAGCTGCAGTTATAGTTTCAGTACAACGTCTAGCCTGGCGTTCAATTCAAACTATTCCATTACATTTTGCGGTATCTGTTTTCAAAATACTGCAATCGGCGCAGAGGCATTCGAGAAAGTCAGCAAGGATCACTGCAATCTGGCAGCTCTGAATATTCGTTCGAGTTCAGGAGAAATTGAAAAGTGTGTGTGGAGCGTTTTGGAAATATGGTCTTTCAGGAGAATGAACATAAAAGAGAATGAAAACAGCTCATCTCTTTACGGCTGTTTAGAGGGGGCCCTTCTGGATAACTTCGCATTTCCGGAATCACAGTTACACTTCCATACCAAAAATTGGAAGGAATTAATGCTATAACGTGCAGAATCAGTTAATTTCGGGGCGACTGAAAAATCAAATACCCATACTGTAGTACGATAAGAGAGGCAAGATGTACAATGTTTTCGTATTGAAGAAAGATGTCCGGGACTCTTACGAGAGCCTTGGGGGAATCAGCTTGGCTCCAGTCACTACTGGGTTCTAGCATCAAGTTATACTTCGTCGACTCACTGCAGTTCGGGAAGTAAACATTAGGGAAGAACAGGCGGGGTTTCGCCCTGGACGATGTTTTATTGATATGCTTTTCACTCTTCGCCAGATTCTGGAGCAACGTCACACCAACCGCCGGCCAACACTTGTCGTATTTCCCTACTGCAAAGATGCGTTTGGTTCAGTGGATCGACCAGCTTCTAGAGTCGCTTAACGTAAAAGTATACTGACCAAGTATGTCGGCGCTTTAGTTCCATACTTCGGCTCAGATTACACCGACTTAGACGGCTAGATCGTACACTGAGGATGCCAGGTAGCCGTTTGCCAACCCCAACACTTTTTGCCGACGCTGCAGTCGACTGGCGTAAGGTGCGAGGTGGGCAGATGATGAACTTGTGTACAGAAATGGAATCGTTCACCGAGGGGTTGGCCACTGTGGGCCAGATTCGTCTTCTTGACTGCGGACATTGCGGCTCACAGAATCGGTGTCTGGGATGGCGTCTAACCGAGCGCAGTAGCTTGAATGCTGTCCTTTGGCTGAGTTGTATGTGAAGTAAGCCTACTTAACGGTACTGGACTGTGATGGCCGCAGGGAAGCTGTCTTGTTGATGTCGCTCTACTTTGAATTATGGTTCGGCTGTTTGGTTGCAAGGTGTAGAAACTTCGGTGTTTGATGTTAGAATATAGACATAGCTGTTTTTAGTAGTTAAGTCCCTTCCCCTTTGATTCCCTTTCATCTTCTGTCTTCCTGTACAGAGTTTTCTTCGTGGTTGTGTGGCAGTTAAACACCAGCGAGAACCATTGAGTTATTACTGTCTATAATTATGAAGATAACAACGTTTCCTCCTCCAACTTAAGACACAAGCGGCGAATTACAATTATAGTGACCATCTGCAAACACAATTTTGTGGCCGTGTGGTTGTTGTGATTAATAATCTTGATCTGTGGAGAAAATTGATACTGTCGCTGGACCGCACATTCCAGTCTTCACGAGTACCGTGCGAACAAAGTGGGGAGATTAAAGCAACCGTAACGGAAAAGACAGTTGTGGTGGTTAGTGACAATCGCCACAACCAACATTCAAGCCAACCACAGGAGTAATTTTGAAGGGCAACGTTATCGGAGAAGAGATATCCTAAATCAGTTTGTCTTAATAACATTTATGAGCGTTCATAAAAACTGTAACTTTTGTGTTCGCAAGCATTTCCGATCTGTGTACTCTTCGTTAAAGTAAATGCCACACATTTAGTAAGGTTTGGCACATACAAGCAATGTATCAATTTTTGAAGGTCTGTTTATTACAGTGACTTCATTTTTCTTCTGACTTCGAGTCCCTTGTTCTTTCCATAACTGTCCCCGGTACATATCATACTGTGATGGATGACCAGATCGGAGTTGCGATTAGTTCAACACTCGGTGAAATATCTCAACACGGTTGTGAGATATGACCAAAGCCTCACAGCAGATGGATTGCAAACAACACGGGCGACCGGATGAGCTATTACTCAACGAGTTCGGATTAACGAACGAGGAGTAGCAGGTGAAAAACCCCCGACGGAAGGCGTCAGTCACACGCACAAACTGGCAGAAGTGCACACGACGTGTGAGTGGAAACCGACGGTGTGTTGTGCACCGAAATTCCGGTTCATAAACGCAAACGGGCCCATGGCGTGGGAACGAGCGAGTTAGACAATAATAAAGATTGTGCTTTATTAAACGACTTTTTTCTACAATACCGCGTCAAACGTTCACTTATCGCTGCCACTGAAAGTGTACAATCTTCAATCAGTTGACTGTGCTAAGCCTTTAAAGTCAATTGTTTCATTGAAACCGACTGATTTGTTTGTTGCCCANGAGTTATTTGTTATTCATGGTCAGATGTACACGTACAATTTGCAGATGCCCACGGCTAATTGGTTACAAATTGTACCCATAAATTAAACATGATTGGCCGAATAATACTTATGTATTTCGATAAACGGCAGCGACTGGAATTATTCTTGTATCAAGCATTCACTATCGGTTTAGAGTATTTTCGAAAACTTGAGTCGTTGGTTCAAGAAGTCAGTCGGACCGTCAAGAAGTTCTAGAGTCAAAAATAGTAGTAGCAATGCTTGGGAAAATATAACATTCAGAGGCTACTGAATGGTTTTATTAGTGGTTTAAGTGCAACAGACTTTGGTAATGTAATTGGGCCTTATGAGTTGCGGGTTCGTCAGCCGTGGTTGACCAAGCGATCATGTTAGAAACCAATCTTATGGGTGTATGATACCACGAGTAAGTCGGTCACTTAGGATAAATAATGGTGTTGTTTGCGATCGCTGCGTGACTCCACTTCTATCTGCAATATACTTCATAAATTACTATATTAATTGCACACTAACTTTCGCTTTACTTCTTATTACTGACGAACGGTATTTAGGAAGATAAACTGAGATGAACGGATCGTTGTCTACTGTCCTAGTAAGTCCGAGAGTGATTGTGGATTTATTGAGGTTAATGTGAAGAACAGGTAGCCAGCCATGCGCGAGCGTAAAGTCAGATCCTAAGCAGATAGCAAAAATGCGACCCATCAGAACCTCATCATAAGTATTCGTTGTAACGAATATGAACTTTACGGTTTTGACGGCACCATTCTCTTTTGATGGTATGGTACTCGAATAAAAAGACGATTGGGTGAACCGCGATGTCTTTCAGAGAATGAATGAGAAGACTTCAATGGACGATTTAATAAACAGAAACTTGTGAAATGTTATGTTGGCGTCTGACACAGGATAATTGCATGTTGGCACGGACGATAAACAATGAACGAAGATGATGAATTCATGAGCAGAGTTAACAAATTTGTACACACAGACTATAAAAAACTGGACATGGATAACTGATGGCAGCTGCTAACTATACCGGATAAAGTTTTCGACTTTATATGAGAGAAGATGAACGTATAGTTTCAAAGCAACAAGTACTTTCGGGATAAAGTAAACTCTGTCGACTCTATAAAATTTATCCCGACGAAGTATTAAATTGTGAAAGTCATTTTTATCAAATTTGACATCATTAGACGGAATTTTTTTTAGCAAGACTTTATTTGTATCTGTCTAGACTTCGAATTTCGTAAAAAAAGTGCAGTGCTGCGCAGTAGGTGGAAACCACTATAGTGAAGACATTTATGTCAGGTGTTGTCATTGGTTTGATCTCCTGATTCAGCTGTGATCTGAGTACCCACGACAGGCAGAACTAGACTAGCACACTGTCCATGCTTCCACGCAAAGAACGATTGCCTACACAATTCGAAATGTAAGGATGTAAACTGAATTCAGATCGCCAAGATTCCTTCAGTTTCTAATCCCGACGGTTCGGTATACTGATAGGAGTTAGGGAATATTGTTTAATATTGGTTGAACACCACTTACAGTTGATCATAGCATTCAACTTCTCATAAATTTTCAACCAACCCCATTCAAAAAGAAACACTAGACTCTAGTTTTGTTGAGCTCGTGATTAGTTCATATCTTTGCCAAGCTTTTTTAAGACAGCCATGGTGACCATTGCTTCATTGACCGCACACTAGGCACAACTGTATCATCCTGTACAAACACTCAGCCACATTCGTGTGAGAGCTGAGTCACACTCCTGTCATGTCATCATTGCAGCTACCAAAATTCCTACACTCTTGTGCCAATGATGCTTACGAGGGTTCACTAACAGCTGATTAAACAATGTGCGTGTCACAACAGAAGCGATCGTGCTGATGTCGGTCATCTATGAAAGTAGATTGGAGTTGATCCATTATCTTATGCTCGATAGTCAACACGTCATAATAGATATGATTGTATTAGAATGGATTGAACGTACACGCAAGAGGTAGCAAAGTGCAGTTAACTACTGCTAGTGTAGTTACCTAAATTATCAGTCAATTTTTGACAAAACACATTAGTATGCTGTTACTGTGGCTTGACTTTTTGTCAGTGTGGTTATGCTACGCAGACGATAACGGCTAGCGTAGTGATACAATCTATTGTTGCTATAACTGTGGCGGTAACGTCAGGTTACGTAATCTCGGATGCAGATCGGTTAATGATCCAGTCACGGTATGCACGTGCCTACCCTGATGACCCATTTTCAGCTTGTCAGAATGGCTCAGCCGGGCTAACTTTGTATACTGTATGTGCAGTCGTTCGGGAGAAGCAGTCTGAGTGATCGCAAATGCATACACACACAAACCGGATGTGTGCTGGTCAAGGTGACCTGCTTAAGCTCGAGTTGAATCAAACACAATGACGAGGAAGTCGGATGGCCTAAACTGACAAAACGGAATAAATGCGTTTAACTTCAATCAGTGGTCGTTTATCCATGGCATCGGCATATGAAAACCTTATGAAGTCGTTTAATGGTTCTACAACAGAACTTCCTATCAGAATCAATTCGCCATTTGGCTCTTCATGAAGTAATATTGGAATAACAAAAGCAACAAACAATTTGTTTTCTCATCTGTTAGTTATTTTTCGCGAAGGACTGTACGGCTGCAGCAGTAATGATGTGACGGACATACTGCTTTGCACAATCTAATAGATTATACACTTCGGTCGTTTCGCTGGTATCTTTATATGTGTGACACTAATGGCTGCAGTTGCTGCACCCAATTCCGGTTCATGGTTAATCTTAATGAATTTATCTAGATGATGGTGTCCAGTGAATAATCTTACCGTTGTTCACCGTTTACAAGGATTCCATTTTCTCCTTTCACAACACCAGTAGTAATTGTCCTCACGGTATCAGTTGAACATCACTCGCATTGGATCCCAACTTTCGCATTCGGTAAGCCACTTTCGAAATGGAGTAGTCGACTGGAGTTTCACATATCAGCACTAGATATCCTGGTTACATTCACGATTTAGATCTTGGCCTCCCTGTCTTGAGGCTACAGTGTTGACCTTCGTGCCACTGGCCTTACATTAAGTACAATTGAATCATCCCGTGTGAACGCTCCACCAAAACGGTCCACCAAATAAGCAGACGCGGTCATCCGGTTTATTGCCTCCTTTTTGAT
>LOND01000132.1:112165-123113 GCA_014220965.1 Paragonimus kellicotti | reverse complement strand
CTCTCCCAAGCACTTAACTGTATTGCAACTTCCTTTTGACGAAATTCAAATTAAGAAAAAAAATCTTCACTCACTACAAGTTCTTTGAGTACTTTCCATCGTGTTCCAGTGGATACATCATGAGTGTGCTCAAGAAAAGAGTCGAAATGGTGTCAGAATGCATTTTTAACTGATTCCTGCGAAATTTTACCAACTAGTTCTTGTATGTCTTTCATGAAAATTGATGTACAGTTGATATTCAAGTTTACTGGATTGATTCGTACTCCTTCTGACTTTCGAGAGCAATAAACGTGACATGTAACTCTCCCGTACATATGCAACCACTAAAGAATGGACCGAAACCGATAAGCACAAACGGACAGAAGAATGTGTGGAATAGTCATCACAGAGCGATAAATCACATGAGCTTAGGCTGGGCAACAAACAAATCAGTCGGTTTCAATGAAACAATTGACTTTAAAGGCTTAGCACAGTCAACTGATTGAAGATTGTACACTTTCAGTGGCAGCGATAAGTGAACGTTTGACGCGGTATTGTAGAAAAAAGTCGTTTAATAAAGCACAATCTTTATTATTGTCTAACTCGCTCGTTCCCGGAGGATGTTCTACAACACTTTCATGGCTACCAGACTTTTTGCTAGCTTGGTTTAAAAACACGTATTTGCAGACTCCACCCGATGACGGGGCTAGTGCGCTAACTGAAAACAACGCTCCGCCTGGATTATTTCGTCACAAGATTTCACCATTCGTTTTGAGCGTTCCTCACGCTATTTTCCAAGATGTTATAAATTTTATTACAGCTAATTTACAAGAACTGCTGTTTACTAAGATGATGCTAAAACCATTCAGGACAGTTGATGGTATGACCTAGTCGGACGATTTTCGACTATCAATTTTTCAATAAACTCGTCCAAATATACTTTTATAATAATGAAACTTTCATGCCCCACATACGTAGTCGAGGAAGATTGGTCTCATCCAGATCCCAATTACTTTCATCATTTGACTAACGCTTTCTCCCTTAAAATTTTCGATGAACTACGCTCTCTGTTAGACACCTTACAATATTATTCCGTATTAACTCTAAGTTCTCCCAATGAAACGAGTGCTCTCTAAGTTGCTAAAGTAAAAAGCTTTCTTGTGGACAATCATGCATCTGAACTTTTCTGTCGACCAAATCCATTTAACGCTTATTTCCACCAACTGACGCCTCCCCTATTGGAATTGGGGCCGTACTAGAACAGCAGTCGTGCGCGTTGTTGTGCTGTCCGGACGCAGTGAACATTGGTATGTATGTACAATAATAGGGACAAAGAAGACGCGTGACTGAGGGACTTCAGAACTATATTCTGACATTTACAGGCGGTAGGGTCATTCATAAGTACGTGAATGAATGTGCCATTGATCGAGGAAGGCACAACCAATCAGAACGAAACATAAGTCCATTCACAGACGTGGGACACAGTGGACGCAGGCACGCATACGGCAAACATGTGTTGTGCAATTCTACACGAACGTGGTTATGCGCAAACCAAAACAGAAACATTATAGTTGTCTAAGCTGTTACAAAATTTCACAAGCACCACTTTGTTTCCCATCGTGAAGCATTGAAGTTTACCTATGATTTTCATTGTTCGTTGTCTATAAAATTTTCAGCAGTGCTTTAACAGTGAGGTATTGCACTTGTTGCATATTCCTATAACGTTCAACACTGCAGTGTAAAATGTATTTCAATATCTTCTTCGATAACCTGAATCTGAGGAGAGTGGTGGTTCTGACTGCTGATTAATTTCTCCACTCTCTTTATATAGTTCAGATTTGATTTGGGAAAATAAGCAGTATTAGAGGCCACATCTTTCAGCTTTTGGAAGTGGTAGGGAAATGTGAGTAGAATGTGGGTTTGCTGGACTCCATAAGCAATGGGGCAAAGTAGCGACCGAGGGACACATGCTGTGAATGCGTTTCCCCAACCCACAAGCTAGTCGACTGTTCGACACGACCGACGTCTAGTCGTTCAATTGTTACGTCGCTGGATTCAAGATGTGGTAAATCCAGAAGCTTAAAATGGGTCACCAATCCAGTTCTGACACACATCACGCTGCTCATGTGTGGTCAAGCAGGTCAGTGATCGTTGGGCTACTGTTGAAACTAACGCAATGACGGTTTCCTCGGTGATTAGACAACCAAACGTTTTAACAGATGTGACGATTTGGAAACAGTTCCAAGGGGTCACGTTTGCAATCATGGATTGTGTGGATGAGAAGGCCAAAAATATGTTTTCTGATAGGTTTTTACGATGGCATATGCATTTACGTATTTAACGAACTGAAGACAAGCAGCCCGTCTCTCACAAATCACAATATATCACGTAGACTGAAGCCCAAGCTGAACAGTATACGAACATTTAATGGACTCATTTCAGGTGTTATCACGGGTTATCGTGTGCCAGGGATACTAGTTGTCTGAACTCAGCGGGAAATGATGACCGCTGTGCCTCAGTAGACAAAGCAACATCTTAAGAATTTAGTGACAAATTCGTTCATTAAATAACGTAATGAAACGAATGTGATGAATTAACATTAATACACCTTCGGAGTAACTACTTCTGGGCACTCTGCGTCGGCAAGTATATGACCCAGACACACATATGTAACTGTTCGTTTGTTCTGCATTCGCACATGATTTCATACATACATTGCACAACACATACCCTAGACACAAGGAAATGCGTTGTGACAGTTCACGACGATGGGATGACTGCTGTAAAGCTCATCCTAGTGTAACGATCCACGTCTGTTCGTTGATGTTACGCCGCTAGCCCTAAACAACGGGATCCGCACAAATTGTTGAAAACAAGATTGGACCCAACAATTTCTACGGTACTATTAAAGAAATGCATCAGTAATTACAAAAGCAAACCTCAATCGTTCACGACGATAGTCTCGTCCAGCAAAATCAACAGTTTCTCAACAGACCAGCAAGGTCAAAGGTCAGCCGTCACGCAGTGACGTGCAAAGCCAGGTGTAGACAGCATGGAATGGCTGCTCGCGCCAAGGCCAGTTAATGACACATTGGTTCAATAGAACAAAACGGGGTGGGTGAGGTAGTGGGAACAAGTGTCAGGTTAGTGGGAAATAGGGAATGCAAACGATGGGGACGAATTTTCTCAGTTTATGGATCAATAAAGTTACACCTAGGTTATTGGTGTGAAGAAAAAATGCCTTTTACGTGGATCAGGAAGCATAGTAATTCTGTACTTCTAATTTTTTGCGTAATGATCGTCTTTTTACAAAATTCTACTTGTATCAGGTTGCCGAAGTTGTTCGTCATCGGCTGGTATGCTCCGGCTGATGTTGACTCTGAGGAATGTGCAACTAAGAGTGGGAGTCAAGGTCAATGTTGAAATTCTCTCAACTACCCCAGAGATTCATTTGAGTGGAAGGCTGATTAAGTCGAAGAAAATTCACAGAATATTAGTGAATATTAACCCAACAGAGAAGAAAGAGAAACTAAGAGAGGGCTAAGACCTGTATACCGCTCGTTTTTACTTGTCAATTGCCAGGTGGGTTGATCAAAATCCAACAGTACGCTAGGCTAAATGATGTCAAATCATGGATTGAGAAAACAAATTCTATTCTCTATCAATCACACGATTTTAGGATAGCACTGAAGAGGACAAGAACACGAACTGCTATTAGCGATACTAAAGCAGCGAATTTTTGCATCATTTGTGTAATCACCAATGATGATATCAGCCAGTGAGAAAACAGAATCATTCATTACAGAGTTGTGTCAACACTAGCATTGTACAGGCATGTGTTTCAGAGAAAGTAGTAAAGCTAGTCGGATCGTCACCGTGGACACTTGCCCCTAACCCTAGTGGAATGATGTTGAGTGTCAGTTATGAACGTAAAAAGGGGGGACCAGAGAAGAACTACAAAATCATAATCATTGGAGATCCCGAGAAACAGCCCAGACAGCAAGAATGACGAATTACCTACACAGAGCAAATTGTGAACCACGTAAAACTGTGTAGCATGGGAGGGGGAGCACCCTTCTGGAATGCTGCGTATCATGTGCACACCCATCACAACTGGGTGCTTGAAATGAATGATTCGTGATGAGTTCGACATTGCTGATTATTCTTGTTTAGTTGAATCGTCGAATTGTATTATGGATGTCTATGAAGCTAAGTCATATTCGATTCTGGTGTATGAATTGGAAGACTAGAAGGGTGACCTTCACCACCCAATAGCTAAGCTGAAACACTAACAAGCATGTCAGATAAAAGACAGTTCGCAGCACTGTAAATCGACCTAAACAATCCGATTAACAGAGCTTACATATTAATCACTGTACTTTACGTTTCACGAATACGTGTCGGTAGCTTAAGAAAATTTTCAGTTCCTGTGCGTTTTGTTTGTTCACCCTAGTCGGTGTTATGCAGTACCATTGTCGAGGCCTTTTAGATCAGCCGCCTTCGTTTTGGATATATCTTATTTCAGTACTGCACTGGAAGCTTAACAAACCAGATAGAATGCTTCTGCGAAGCCCTCTGACAGCCCGTATTCTTCGTTGTGTTTCAGCACGTTCATTTGACGTGCAGATTAACGGATATTCCGATTATAATCAAACCTGCGAGTTGTACAGCTCCACGTGGTAGATCGTGCCTACTGCGTAAAACAGCTGTGGATATGAGATTAAACATTTTTATCGTATGATTGGTCTAGTGGTAGAACACCTGAAATGGACCCACTAAGCCTTTGTACACTGTTTAGCTCGAGCCTCGGTTTTGTGTGATTTAGCATGCATTGTGTGAGACACTGAGTAACGGTAATTTATTAACTATGCAAACACATATGCCATCGTGGAAGCCCGTTAGAATGTATATTGGTTACAAGGCAAAGACTGTTGTCAATTGCGAACCGTGCTACGTCATCCACAATCCAAAGAAACTGTTGAAAACTGTGAGAATCCTGAAGGTGCAACTACACTCGTAAGTCCATCAGACATTGCGGAGCTTGACAGGAGTGTGAACGGTTTCTTACTGCAATATCGAAATGTCCAGCTCCTCACAACGAGAGAAAGTTCGGCGAGACATTCCAATAAATGTGGTCTGCGAGAAAAGATCATTAATCTAGACCCAGCTGATATTGCTTTTCTTTGCGGTATGGACAGAGTTGTGCTAAACGCCGTTGGTATTCGCGTGTCCCGCACACTTTATTTACCGGACAGTTCAGTGCATTGTTAACATACTGATTAACTTGTACACAATTCCCTTATGAAAGCAGTGCTTGGTCCTAATATTTCTATCTCGTCTGCCGAGAAGTGTCTAGACCTCAGAGAGCATGGTGTCGATTTTTATTCCGCTAATAGCAGGGAGTCAACCAGAGGTGATGAGTTCCTTTTGAGTACATGAGAAAGGTCAATGAGCGTGAACGAAGAGTGATATTTTTTCTCTGGCCTTCATTTAACTTGCAACGCGTGCAGTGATTGCAAATTAAAACTTCGGCTAGATTATCTGTTTAACTGTCGCGTTAAAAGTGACATTTTATTCCGTTGAAATACCACTCCATTAACTACCTCTTTGTATGCATTACTGCGTCCAACTGAGCGTTGAAGTTTTGGCTATTCTATTGCAGTTCACGGTACCTAGTTCCAGAATATTACAGTGATCTAAGTTTCACCTCCCTACATGATTCCAAGAAACGTGCAGCATGTACGTGTGAGGAATCAACATACAGTCCGCTGCAAACAACCTCCAGAGCTCGCCTGACAACCCTGTTAACTAGTTATTATTTCAGGCCGCTTCAGTTACCGGTTTTGTCTGCATTCGACTCATCGCTGTTTCCATTTATGTCAAGGGTGTAAAGATCCCATCCCTGGTCACGCGTGTCATGCATGATTGCTGAAGATAAGTTGTTAGCCTTAACCATATGCTGTGTTGTACACGCTTGGTTTTTTCTACACCTTTCGGATTACGAACCCAATAAAGACAGAACCATTCCTACGAATAGTTACGTCCACTGAATCATATTTGGTGCAGCGGAGATATTTAATAGTTTACAAGCTCATAAAAATTTGAAAGCTTAAGTGATGCGAAGATGTGCACCCGTTTTATCTGATCCGAAGATTCTTGTGTCAGAAGTGAGTTATTATCGATTAACATCAACACCGATAGCATACCGGTGTTTCAAAAATGAGCACTTCCTAGACAGTCTCATGCATAATCCACCTAATCGAAATATACGGTTTACCTCTCAGCTGGTCATGCTGATGGTGGTGGGGCCTGGCGACGTTTGTGTACGATATGGTATTAGTGTGTAGGATGGATGAAATATATTGGCATCAGTTAGCAAATGTCACTACGGTTGCTATCGTTTTTTTCACGCTTAAGTGCAGAGGCACAGCAATAAGAATCTGTTGTAGTTCACACATCCGTTTTTTTTCTTCTAAAAAAATGACCCTATTACGGCATTCCATTCATTGGATGTTTTGGTAGACACCGAATGCACAATGGGGTGGTTGGGTATTAGAGACCCAATGTAAAATTTCCAGACTGCCGCAGTGGATTCCTAACTCAGTTGGTGTAGTACATGTTAAACAAGAGCATGAGTTCCTATCACTGGTTCGATTCCTACTGATGCTCGGCTTTTTCACCAGTGGATCGTTTCATAAATGACAGATTTGCCTTACTACTGGCTAGTAAATGTTTATTCATTTTGCCGACGACCACACTGAAATCACCAACTTTCTTCGGATGCAATTAATACTTCGGCCCTTGAAGTTCAATCAGTATCCAATTAGCGTTCAGATTTTTTCTGTTGCCATACAAGATCCACTTTCCGTCGCAGGTGGTCACTTGTTTCAGTAATGGATTTGTTCTGTTTTGTGTCATCCGTAGAGAACGTGCTTCTTAACGTCTCGGTTTCTAACTACGAGTCAGTTTAATGACACCTCTATCATCTGCAACGAGGAAGCGATACACTTAGATCATTCATAAGAGCTAGAGCTGTTGTTTGCTTATTATATTCTAAAGTGGCTCATTAATATTCGTCGTTTACTGTTGTAGAGAATGATTCCGGAACTCACGTTATCTGTTAAACAGACTCTTCTTTGCCGTAGTTGATCTGTGTCCCAACTGGAATTCTAACGGATAATAGCCGCGATATTTTCAGAGACGTCATCTTATTTTGCGCTGTAGCACAGAAGATAACTCCAAAATGAAAGAACCAACTGGTGGACACATTAACAAACAATCTATCCTGTTTGCGCCTGGTTTTTCAATGAGATGAAATTTGACAATTTCATGTGTACTTGGATCAAGAAACCAGAATATCGATTTGGCAAGATAGCAACACCGCTTCGCATGCTATTATTAGTAGCGTTACGTAAGAAAGATGCAATTCGAAAATACTTCAACGAAAGGACCCATCAGACTAAGTCCATACAATTACTAGTCTGTAGTTGGCTGACATCGTAGGAGATGGACATCCACAGTCAGTAGCTTTTGAACACAAAGAATTGGCATGTAGCGCGGAGAGAAAGCACTGTCCTGACTGACTTCAAGATGACGAGCTTTGAAGAACAATCAACACACGGGAGGCGGTTGGCAGGTCAGCCACACGACCATTCTCCAGCTCGGACTTGGCAAACGAGAAACATGGCGAGACCATGCGGTGTTTCTTTGGCGCGTTATGCACGAGGAGTGTGCAAAACGGCCGTTGGGTATTCGCGTGGTCCCGCGCACACCTCTCGTATTTACCGGAGAAGGCAGTGCTCAGTGTCTTCGCATTTGTTAAACACTGAGTTACTGCAGTTAACTTGTTGTACACGCGATCAATTCCCCTTATGGACATGAGCAGTGCTCTGGTTCTAATATTTCTATCTCGTCTGCCGAGAAGTGTCTAGACCTCAGAGAGCATGGTGTCGATTTTTATTCCGCTAATCACCAATGATGATATCAGCAGTGAGAAAACAGAATCATTCATTACAGAGTTGTGTCAACACTAGCATGTAAGGATTGTGTTTCAGAGAAAGTAAAGCTAGTCGGATCGTCACCGTGGACACTTGCCCCTAACCCTAGTGGAATGATGTTGAGTGTCAGTTATGAACGTAAAAAGGGGGGACCAGAGAAGAACTACAAAATCATAATCATTGGAGATCCCGAGAAACAGCCCAGACAGCAAGAATGACGAATTACCTACACAGAGCAAATTGTGAACCACGTAAAACTGTGTAGCATGGGAGGGGGAGCACCCTTCTGGAATGCTGCGTATCATGTGCACACCCATCACAACTGGGTGCTTGAAATGAATGATTCGTGATGAGTTCGACATTGCTGATTATTCTTGTTTAGTTGAATCGTCGAATTGTATTATGGATGTCTATGAAGCTAAGTCATATTCGATTCTGGTGTATGAATTGGAAGACTAGAAGGGTGACCTTCACCACCCAATAGCTAAGCTGAAACACTAACAAGCATGTCAGATAAAAGACAGTTCGCAGCACTGTAAATCGACCTAAACAATCCGATTAACAGAGCTTACATATTAATCACTGTACTTTACGTTTCACGAATACGTGTCGGTAGCTTAAGAAATTTTCAGTTCCTGTGCGTTTTGTTTGTTCACCCTAGTCGGTGTTATGCAGTACCATTGTCGAGGCCTTTTAGATCAGCCGCCTTCGTTTTGGATATATCTTATTTCAGTACTGCACTGGAAGCTTAACAAACCAGATAGAATGCTTCTGCGAAGCCCTCTGACAGCCCGTATTCTTCGTTGTGTTTCAGCTACGTTCATTTGACGTGCAGATTAACGGATATTCCGATTATAATCAAACCTGCGAGTTGTACAGCTCCACGTGGTAGATCGTGCCTACTGCGTAAAACAGCTGTGGATATGAGATTAAACATTTTTATCGTATGATTGGTCTAGTGGTAGAACACCTGAAATGGACCCACTAAGCCTTTGTACACTGTTTAGCTCGAGCCTCGGTTTTGTGTGATTTAGCATGCATTGTGTGAGACACTGAGTAACGGTAATTTATTAACTATGCAAACACATATGCCATCGTGGAAGCCCGTTAGAATGTATATTGGTTACAAGGCAAAGACTGTTGTCAATTGCGAACCGTGCTACGTCATCCACAATCCAAAGAAACTGTTGAAAACTGTGAGAATCCTGAAGGTGCAACTACACTCGTAAGTCCATCAGACATTGCGGAGCTTGACAGGAGTGTGAACGGTTTCTTACTGCAATATCGAAATGTCCAGCTCCTCACAACGAGAGAAAGTTCGGCGAGACATTCCAATAAATGTGGTCTGCGAGAAAAGATCATTAATCTAGACCCAGCTGATATTGCGGAGCATTGGCGTCTGTGGCAAGCCGTGACGTTCTGGGCCCAGTACCGTATGCAGATGAGTGTTTTTGTTTGTTGTCATGTTGAAACGCATAACCCACGTGTTGCTTTCCTGAATAAATAACCCTTGTGCCATCCGCGTTCTTGGCTCACAACAATTGGTGCCGTGACCAGGATTGAAGGATGAAGATCCCGTGGCCGCAGCCGTTCGAGCATGGGGACGTACGGAGTTTCCTGGAGAACTTCGAGGACGTGGCGGAGACGGTCGGAGTCAAGACCGACCGGGCGAAGCTGGCGGCCCTGCGGATGCTGCTCAAGGGCAGGGCGAAGGCGGTGCTGGAGGCGGCACGAAGGGGCCCGCGAAGCTGGAAGTGGGCCGCCGCGAAGGAGGCGCTGATCGCCGGGTTCGGCAGCCCTGCCGACTGCCAGGAGGCAATGCGGCTGTTCAGGGCGTTCCGGCTCGGACCAGGAGGTGACGCTTTGTGTATGCCGTGTCACTGTGGGCAGCGTTGTCAAGAGCCCTGCCACATTTAGACCAGAACTCAGAGCAATGCATGCTGACAGGGTAGTTCTTGGATGGAATGCCACCAACAGTCCGGGATCAGCTCAGGGTTGCTCTCATCGCGCATCCGATGACATTGGAACAGCTGGCTGATGCGGCTCGACAACTGCTGGCAGAAAACTCCCCGACAGTCAACGAGTTGAAGGCAGGCGAACAAAGTGAACTGAATGAACTTCGATGCGCAGTGGAAAAGTTGACTCAGGAAGTGGCGGCTTTGAAGGTGAGGAAGGAGGATAACCGTAACGACGTCTGCTATAGATGCGGAAGACGTGGACACTGGCGAGGCGTTTGCCTACTTGGCAAGGAAAAGTCATGCTTAAATAAACGTTTCCCTGATTGTTTTTTGTCTGGAAGGGAGATCCGGTAATTGGGGCAGTTGATAAAACGGCAATTCAGGCTAGTTTAGAAATCAATGATAGCTCGGAGTGTTGTTTGATTGACACTGGGGCCGCGATTTCATTGATTGGGCCGAGGCCAGGAAAGATCGTTCAGCCGTGTACGATGGTCGTTCGGACAGTCGGTGGGTTTACTCTCAAAGTTAATGGCCTGGCAGAATATGATGGCCCGAATCCTGGTCACGACACTAATTGTTGTGAGCCAAAACGCGGATGGCACAAGGGTTGTTTATCAGGAAAGCAACACGTGGGTTATGCGTTTCAACATGACAACAAACAAAAACACTCATCTGCGTACGGTACTGGTCCCAGAACGTCACGGTTGCCACAGACGCCAATGCTCAGTTCCTATGTACCGAGAATCATTTCATGCAATGCTGCACTCCGATGTTTCTTCTTGTATTTTTCCTGCGGCTAATTCAAAATCGATATATATGCTCTGGTCGCACTACTAAATAGCATCGGTGTGATTAGTGTAGTGCGATCGCTCCTCCTCACTACACAGGGACTGGACGTGGCTTTCGCGACCGCAGCGTCCACGTTTGGATTGGATATCAACACAGGTAAGACATTCTCTTTCCTTCAATTTTCTCCGGGCTGAGGTGCTTTTTGTGCATCTTCACCCCAAATTC
>LOND01000132.1:51504-85384 GCA_014220965.1 Paragonimus kellicotti | reverse complement strand
TATATATATATATATATATATATATATATAATGAGTGATGAGATAAACTGTATCTAACGTTGATATATATATATATATATTCTTAGCGCAAAAATACCATATTCTCCAGTTACTTAACAGAAGTCTCTTATCCTGAATCATTAAACACCAAAATTGGGGACCACGCGCCCATCTATGTGATCTACTGCTTATTGTGGCCCAAGGAAATGTCTAGAATGTGCGTCGATTGGAGAGTCCGGAACTATAGCACTAGCCCTATGAGAATCGCTTGTGATGGGCGAGACAAAAAATATTGTTTTACAACCAATTAACACTCCACAAGTCCAAATTAACACGTCCCGTCTCAGATTGTCAGCTTCTACTGGCTGCGGTCACAGCGGAGCGAAGTGACAATCATTCAACGTTCAATTACGGTCAACATCGATTTAACAAACTATCTAGACCCGTTCTGTCCCCACTTAGATTCACTCGGGTACAGAAGTGTTCTGACCGAGAGTAGAACGTGTAGCCTTTATGTTGCGAGTCAAACTCTCGCTGTTACGGTTATCTGCCCAATGAGCTTCGTTTCGCGGTATTATTAGCAGTAGGAGATGGAGTACACACTTCAACAAAAAATGCACGACGAACGAGATAAACTATAATGGGATAAAAAACACGAATACGGGCGTATGTTGGAATAATCCACCAGCGCGATTACATTATACATATTACAATGCACATAAAACTAGCCAGAATGTTATATGTACTGTGTTCCGCTCGATCACAAACATGAATTTAGGCGGTCGCTTCAATCGATTCGGTTGGCGGCATGCGGTTCTGGGCTACACGGCACAGTAAGCAAAGAAACCATAGATGGTGCTGACATGACAGGATGGCACTGTGATGAATGTGTTGATTGTCTGAAACTGTCATCACCGTACTCATAGCCCACCGTCAACGAAGAGATGGCGAGAACGTTAGACGAAAGTAAGTTGTCAATTCTAATTATTTTCATTCGTATCAAGCAACCACTACCTGATTTGTCAAATCACCCGCCCCCCGTTTCAGAAACATGGACCTTGTGACCCGTACGTTTTTCCCAGGTTTTGTTGACGCATTGTATGATGTTTGCTCGGTCCCCAGGCCAAATTTAAATTTTCCTTTTCTACCGAATCTTACTGAGATTAATATAAGATGTGCTCCTATATTGAACTACTTCTCGCCTTACATTTTCAATATCATTTTGCCCCAGTTTAAATCTTACCGTTGGAATCTCTATCTTTTTTGTTCTCGAGGAATGACGGTTTTAGTTCCATACCAGCCTACCATCTGGCTAATCAACATTGTCCGGCTGGATCACAAAAGTTTTACATTTGACGTGCGAATGGAACCGCAAGTGGTGCAACGCAAACTATTTCTGATTAGGGTTATGTGCAAACGTCTTTCGGCTTTGATCATTGTGACAAACTAATTCAGAAACGGATGTCGACAACCATGGTTTCAAGCACACATTCTTGTGTCCATTATAAACCTGAAGGAATAAAAACAAATCCCCTCACAGGTGATGCACTTAAACTTGTGGCTTAGTACACAAGAGTTTGGGTTACAATAAGAAGTTCACTGGTGCGAGTTTCACCAGAACCACCTTTGCTTGAGGGGTCCGAAACGGACTATGGGGATCAGTTTGACAGAGAGATCATCGTGAAGCATAAACATAGTCAGCCCAAACTGACAGTCTGAATTAAGGTGTGCTTGTTCAAGCCACCAGAATGCTGGTGAAACCAGTCGTTTCCATTTCGTTCTTATGCAGTCAATCGATACGCAATAGCATCAACGTAGAATCAGTGCACTCCACCCACCGATTACAACTGAGTCCCATCACAATTGTAAACCGGTGACGTTAGTCAACGAATCTGAAATGCGGCCGTCACAAGACGGTTGATATCTGTCTTCAGTATTAAGCATCTAGTGGAAGCAACGAATAAGCACCGATGGGATCAGGAATCCGATATTTGGTGACAAGGACCAAGTGAGTTCATTCACGTGGTCTTCAAACATGAGCTAAGTGTACGTTACGTCAAACATTACTTGCCGATAGTGCAGATGGCAAAGGGTTTGAAGCGGAAAAAACGATGATCTGAAATAAGGAAATGAAGATAGTTATCAGCAAATCCGTCTCCCGGACTGAGACCTTCGTGACTCACAGAGACAGTGGTGAACCAGGTACAGTGGCATGAATGTTGCTGTTGTTTGGCTGAGTGGCGTGTGAAGTAAGTTTATTCCATAAAGAGGGGCAACGAAAATCATCAGGAAACGGTTTTACAGACGCCGCATTACTCGCACCTACAACTCGGTTGTAATGTGTCGGCATCCTGAGGTAGATTGTTTGAGTTCGGGCTTGCGGTTTTCAAAGATTAGTTGACACGTCTCCCTACTTTTTTTTTTATCAGTGAACAAGGGTTGTTAATCGTTCTCCACTTCATAGTTGTGACAACTGAAGCACGTAACCCGCTGTTAATGCTTACGAATAGATGACTTCTAAAATAAATCGCATCTGACTTTGAACAAAGTCACTGTCTGTCATGAAACGTCTTAGGCTTGCGAGTAAGTCTAGAAACGATATTGGTTTCAATTGAATGCGCCATTGGCCAATACCGAGCTGATAATAAGAAAGGCCGCAGCTGTGTTGGCCATAGGCGGAGAAATGCGGGATAACTGAGTGGACATATCAAACAGCACCAAACCACTTGGTGCCAAACACAGGCAGGCCGTCGGCTGACAAAAAACGCCATCACATTCCAAAAACGGACTGACCGATTTCGCTACAATCAAGTGTTCACACAAACATTGATACCTAAAGTAAGCGATTCTACCTAGTTTTTCAGACTTGATCCACAGACGAGATGCGGATTACGTATGTAAGCAAATGCGAGAAATTACAGCTCGTGACCGATGATACGGCACATGATCCAGTCCAGCCTTCTAACCTGATCACGCGAATAGAGCACATGCACTTTGGACTGATAATGTCCTACAAAACACACCCACAAAGCAAAATGCAATCGCAACTGCATGTTAAAGTCATCCGCTGTCGACGTGGGCGATGAATAGAAATCAGAAGGTAGTATCTAATTATTCAACCATAAATGGTGCACTATTCGGTCACAGTCAGCAGAACGTGAGGAAGAGCATGGTTAAAACCATTGAGAGCAATAAGCGAGAATTTCATATTGACGACCGTACAACAAAAATAACGTAAATCAAAGCCTTTAACGGCAACATGTGGATGAAAAGAAAGCTCAGTACATAAAATCTGCACACCAGCAGGCAAAGAGCTTCCAAACCACAAGAAACTGAGTGGGAATAAAGCGGCATCTACAAAACATCTTTAAAGGTTCCAACGCATCGCCTATCTCAGAACATTCAGCATCAATCAGGTGATTGAATGCAACCTCTCATCTCAGAAAAATGTCCAATCAGAGACTAGATGTGTCGGGCGATCCCCATTGAAGCAGACAAGCTCGACCTAGCTTTCCAGCAGCTGCCTTCATTTGTTCAATCATTAACTGACCATCTGACTCCAATGAGCTGGAGACTTGATAAGAAGTATGTGACATTGTAAACAAAGTGTTAACAGTCTTAACACACGTTGCAGTCAACTAGACCTACCCGTTTTCATGTTACTTACCCACTGAAGTCAACCGATGCATTCAAGTGAACGTACGCGCAACCAGAAAACAATAAACACCAAAGGGTAACCAACGCGTACGAGGAGAGATAGCTAGATTTGTTGTTTAATGCATTACCCGTTGACCCGACATCATTGGGATTGGGAACCTTGGACCCTTGTGATGCTGGTCGGATGTATGCGTAGGATAAAAAAATTCCACACAGAATATCCAAATTCCCGGTAGAAATACCGATCAACCAGACAGGCAAACAAAGACAGTGGTCTCGCCGGCATATTTTCATCTCATGGTCTAACTGCCTCATCATACAATCGACTAGTTTATTGATAGAAATAATCGGAGCACAGTTTCAAACTGTTTTCAACGCACGAGACCATTGAGATTTAGATGACCTACTTCTTTACTCTGCAAACTAGATAATCACAGATTTTATCGATAGGATTTAGGACGGCGTAACAAACACAATACAGGAAGAAGTAAATTCAGTTCTGCCTTGAAATCAACGTGGATGTACAGAAAAGGCATCGAGTTGAGGGGGATGTGTCAGCTCTATAACAAACAATTGGGTTTGTTGCTCGCCGCTATAGGAAACCGGTTGATCCACTGTCGGATATAGCTGAAACCCACTCGACCAGAATTCAGACAACTAACCGGTAACTTCTGCCTTACGTAATAAATAAGCCCAGTCTTAACCATCAAAGGATAGATTTTGATCGAGACCAGCCTTAACCCATACACTGACGTCGGAAGGTTAGTTCATTTTGGAAGCCGAGAGCAAGCTACCCCAAGGGCAACATTTACCCAACCTAATCCACTGCCGCTTCTCTATAGATGCAACCTTGGCACCTGAACCACATAGCCCTGCAGTTCCAACGTCGTCGCAATGTAGGTGAACAAACTGGAAATCGGCGGCCTGCGTAGCATAGGTCCAGGAGCAGACGAGCGTGCCGGCGCAGTTTTCAGCAGCAGCCGACCCTCCACTAAATGTCTTGGGACACCCAAGGACACGTATAGTCCCCACCTCTCGACTGTTCGACTCAAGGTCGTGCGATCCTCCTGTTCGTCTTCAGCACCTGAGATCCATTGTCCAGGAAGCTGCATATTCCAATAAGTTGTGGGTAGTTCAGCTGGAATGAATCATAGCCCATCGCAGGAGACAGCTAATGCTCATTTATCACCCAACTGTGATTATATGAACGATATAGCACGTGCTTACTGTTTCAGTGAAATCGAGGCTAAGCATAAGCTCAGAAACACGAGGAGGATCACGTGATCAACGCATGTCTGAGTTTGAGTGGACAGCTTAGTTAATCAGAGCTGCTCTTCAAATACAAAAATGCGCTGGAAATCCAAAGCGCTCGACACTGAATAGCTATCAGCCAAGTCGCATATGTCGACGGCTGTGAACTCAGCTATAATTCCTTCGCATTCCAACTACTCAGTCAACCCATAGATATCAGTTCAGAGCAATCGGCTTAGACATTTTTATTCAAAGTGACGTAAGGCGACTCCAATGTCAACCGCTGGATTTGGTGTCGTTGCTGAGAAGCCATGTTGTGTTTCACGAGAAGGACAACGTATCCGAATGGAGGCCAAAAGCATCGAGAAAACTGCTCGCTTGACAACCATGATGATATAAAATCCTACGTAATTGATCCTACAATGAATACCGAAAACAGACCGTTCGCCAAATCACCTTTACTTCTGATTAACATATGGGGGCTATTCGAAACAACGGAACTATTCAAACCAAGTAAGTCGGTTCATGGTGACAGTACCACTGAACTTCTTGCTCAATTTGTGGACTCAAACGAAATGGATGGAGGGGGAGCACACAAACTCACCTTCGCGGTTCCATCAATACGAACAACAGTCCTTGATTAAGACACTCAAATGATCTTAATAACCATCAGACAAATAACCCTAGCAACAACTGATAATTAATAGGAGAGTTAAGTGACGTTAACAGGATACAGTCCAGAGGTGACCGCGGCCTCCACATTAGGAAAGATTCTTCAATCAACTCCTTTCGAATAAAAGCATTGAACTTGAGATTTGTTCTTGTTAGGGCCTGTCAGCAGTGCCATCCTTACCTTAACCACACGAAACACCGTACACTGAGGTTTACGCCGACCGCAGCAACAAGGGGAACAGACAGCGAAAAGCTTACTACAAAGCTAAGTTCCACCCAACTCAAGAGGCAACCGTTTGTGTGAGTCCATATGCAGTTTGATCGGAGCTCACGACCATCGGGACGGCCACCAGCGAACAAAACAGGCAAGCAATGTGCTGCGAGGAAACATCTTGTTTACAAAAGCAATCGTTGTGTAACACAACCCGGGGCACAATCGGAATGCATGTATCTGTGTATAGCAAGGGAGAGTGTGAGAAGCAGTACCATGCACAGACTGATAGATGGACAGATTCGGATGCCGCATTGCGTGATCCCAACCTCGCCAGGTGGACACAAAGATTGAAACACGAAAGGCCATCGAAAAGAATGTACAAAGTGTGCAAGGGAAAGGGAAGTAGGAAAGAACGCAACAAAACGGAGAAGAAAGCCTAAAAATCAAACAGTTGGGGAAAGGTAAAAATTTACTTTCAGATTGCACCAGACGATGAAACAACTTGACAACGGACCGTAACTATGCGGAAACGGAAAAATAAGCGGGATATGACGAAACGTTTCTACCGCAAGGAGACAGATAAGGCAAGCAGCGTTCGGAGAGGATGCGACACAGCTCGAATAGGACAGAAACAAAAGTGAAAATAAAGATGCATCATACGAGGCAAAATGATCGCAGATTGCGAGACGGAGGAGACATATCGAGCAAAAGAATCACAAGTTGCTTCAACGTCACAGCTAGAGCAGGGGGCGGATGTGAAACCGAGGATGCAACGGAAGATAGAGCTGAGAAGCGGCAGATCGACGCAATTTGCACATGTGAGGCACATCCGGAACCTGAATGAACAGTAGCGTATGTTGTTCAGAAATGGCAGATAGGGCGAAAGACCAAGGTATTGCCAAATGAGAGACTAGGACATGACAGTGTGAATCCAATATTACAATGAAATAAACGGAAACAAAAACCGAATGAAAATCGACCGATCAGAACACGTAAAAGTATCTTTGCGGTATTATGGAGACCGACCAACGGTGAAAAAGTCAATGGCTGAGAGATGAACAAGGCAGGCGATACACTCAGCCAAATTGGATCAATGTTAGATTGGAAGTAAAAGCAAGAATGGAAAAAGCCGGATGTGAGACGACCAGCATCGATTAGAAAATGCTGATGATAAATCAACCGGTCAATAGCCAAAATCGCCAGCGTGCTGACAATCTCCCTACAAACGAATGCGTTTGAGGCAAAACAAAAGAGACAACAGTAAAAAGCGAACACAACACGCAATACCCTTTTATGTCGGCTAACGATCAGGGTGTTGTGGAGAATCTGGCTGGGAGGTTTGCAGCACGCTGGTAGATTCGATTGGGTGGGTGCCGAGAGGTGGAGCTGATGACTGAAAGAACTCGTTGCAGAACCGTTCCCACAATTCAGGAGTTACAAAAGAACGCAGAGCGAAAAACGCGGATTGGTAACCACGCAGCACAGCAACTTCCGCGGTTAAACGTTCGACTTCAGTCAAGAGCATCACATTCTCCGAATGAGCTGTCGCCAATTCATTACGGAAAGCACGTTCAATCGCCGTCTGAATTACGTTCTGAAGAGAAAAATAAGTGAAAGGAACGTAGTACGGCGAACAGTCGCACAGGCGTATGATAAAAACGCAACACGGACAATGAGAGGGGGTTCGTGATTAAAAACAACAACAACAAGGTCAGTCGAATTTATGGAAAGCCAATCCTAAAAAGTGAGAACTCGCGTTGCAAAAGCAAAGGATTCAGTGCCTGGCCAGGATAATAACCACTGGAAGAGTCATTGTAACAAGCGAGGTACTTTCAACTTGAAGGTCATAAACGTGTCCCAGGTCCAAACATTTAGTGAAATAAGTGAATGACCAATCAGCAGCTGAACAAATGAGAACAGCCACCGGAAAGTTAGGAACTGTAGATCATGTTCGTTTCATTCAGTGAGGACCACCCGACACACCCAGTCTTCGATTGGATGGTTTTCTGAGATGGGAGGTAGCATTCAATCACCTGATTGGTGTTGAACGATGCGTTGAAAGCCCTAAAGATGTCGTTTCATTCCTATCCAGTTTCTTGTGGTTAATCGCTTATCGTTTGTTAGCTCCTTACCTGCTTGAACGCAGATTTTGTGCACTGGGATCTTTTCCTTCGCTTGTTGCCGTTAAGGCTTTAGTCTGTTTCATTTTGGCTGCACGGTTTTATAACAGTAAAGTATCGGTACCGAATCCCGGTTTGTTGCCCTCAATAGTGATATTAATGAAAAGGGTAAACTGAAAACTATATGCAAATTACGTGGGACAGACTAGGCCACATGTAGATGTGTGATCGAGCTGCCTCAACACAAACAAGAACGGTCGGTAGGAGATCGAATTCACGACCCCGGGTGATTAGCAGTATGGCGTCATCATCACTGAGCTGTAGTAGTATCACTACAAGATACAAATCAAATATATCGATCAGACGGGAAACTCTGTACTAATAATAAGAAACTTTACGCATGAAAGTGCACCAGATGTGGAAAAAACAATCTATTTATAGAAGCTCTTTGAAAAAAAAGTACATAGATGCGAACAAACGTACACAACCGTCAGTCACAAGTAGAACGACGAAGTAACCGTGCTGAATTGGGCAACACAATCTCCACAAATTAGAACAAATTTCGCGGACTCGGAAAAGCACAGTCGAACAGCTGAAACTTGGTTTGCCACAAAAAACACTTCACGCGGAGTTGTCAATCAAGTGAAAATCAACACGTTGATCTCAACGTGCCGTGTGTGCACCGCTTGAAGTGGGATGGAGGTGAAAGGAGTGGGATAAAAAAAACCGATCTGGTTGCAAGATGCTCACACACCTCATATTAACATTCTGTTAGTAGTCTTGTTTGCGTTCGAACAAGTTGTAAGGACGAATGATGGCAGTGAAGAGAAAAAGAGAAAATGATGAAGGTTAATAAACTTCGCTGTGAAGATGATTCGCATATGTTCTGCTAGGTCAACTATATTCTAAAACAGGCGCAGAACGACTTCACGGTATCGGAAACTACAAAGGTATGTTAGATGAAAATCTATGTGAGGTATTTGAGTACTACTACGGATATAGATTACAGTCAGCCTTTTAAGCTCAGAATGCAATTTTCTCAGTTTGAAGCTGCGCCGCCTGCCAACCTTGAGTATGTGAAAAAAGGCCGTCCACCCGTCATCAACTAATCGCACTGATTCGACAGATCCGTTGAACATTCTGGAGAATAGATCAGCTAAGCTGAAACAAACTATAGTTACAATGAGACTCTGACTATCAATTAACAATGCAAACTAGTAAAGCGTGACAAAATATCAACTTAAAAACAACCACTAATTTAACGTTATGAGAACGGATGATATCTCTTCTTGAGGTTTAAGATAGACTCTGATGACCACTGTGCATACGGTTGACTCAGGACTGTCCTAACTATGCACACCAGTCACCTATCATGTTGAGGTTTAATCGTATACGCTGAAGTAGACCGGAAGCGCCAGATCTATGACGAGCTCACGGACCATGTTCCCTAAATGAAAACTTTGAGATCCAACAACACTTCGGTAAGGTCCTCCCAACGTACAACCTTCGGAAAAAACAGTAACCGGTAAACGTGACTAGCGAGCGTAGAGAGCCTAGTGAAAAGTCACAATCAATGCAGCACGGCTCCGCAGCTCAATGTGTGTTTTTCCGTCAAACTAATGGATTTAATCTGCCATACGTACTTGTCACTCATTTTTATACCCATTTTATACTTCTGACACTGCTGACAGCAATGTAGAACTGTTTCGGCTATATGAAACCATAATATTCATAAACATCAAGTAGATAAAAAGTCGTAACATAATGGGGCTACCCAAAGTATGGTTAGTTTATAGTTTTGAATTGCAACGACCACACTTGCACTGAAAGACGTGCATATGAGAACAGATTCTCCGTTGTAGATACATATGAAAATCACTCATCATCATCATCATCATAGCAGCCATGAGCCTGACCAAAAGGTACTGTGGCTCGGGCTGCCGCTCACCTCAACAGTGACGTGGAATATCCTATCATGTTTCCATGATAGTACCGGTCATGATTACAGCTAAATCATTATTATCGTTATTATGCTTATTATTACAACAAAGACCGATGCTTACGTACAGTATTGAAAGTGTGCGTGATCACGATGAAGGTAAATATCGCGTTCTTCGCATACAATGGGATGGTAATTAGTTTACATTGCATGAAGTCAACTACCGAGAATGAAGTCACAATTTTCCGTTCTCCTGGCAAGCATAATACTCGACGGATTTAAGTGTTTTGACTAACTCAGTCGTTCTAGGGGTAGAAATCATTAATTCCCACGGAGTTTGAACAAGGCAAAAAATTCATACCTTTCACGTAGGCAAAGGGCCTAAGCATTCTGCCAAAACAATCCGTCTTTTAATTCTATTATTCGATAAATGAATCAAGTGCCAACACACTTCATTTTCTTTGCGGTTAAACCACGCAGTCACATTTCGCGAAGTGCTCGCAATAAACTATAAGGTATAATTTAATGTCGATTCTAGGTTTGCAAAGTCTGAATTCGTTCAGAGACTTGAAGGTTGGCTCAAATGTATATGGTGATCAAGGTTCAATCTTACCCATAATGATTCAGGTTTACCAAGACAGTAAACACGATTGTTCCATATTATAGAGCAATGCTCATTGTTGAACATGCTGAACGAACTCCTGCCAAGTTAGTCCGTTCAGTCCTGCCGTATATGGATGGTGTGGTTAAAACTGGTTCGCTGAACAGATGGTTAGAGAGGATAGACTTAAGCGATGCACTGCGGACTCAGTGTGTACCCTCAGTTCAGTGGGCACAGCCACTGCTAGTAGATACAATAGACAATGCATTAATTAGGAAAAGATCTCTAGGTTCGCCGCATTTGATAGGAGGCTAATGTAGGTATGGTATATCGCCTGGAGAAAACGGTAGAGTTCTCATAGTCCTGCACTCTTGATCGTTTTACGAACACAAACGAAATAGTGTGCAATAGCCTCCTAGGCACGACCGCGGATTGTCCGCAGGAAGTTAAGACATTAAATAGAGCGAATTATTAATTTTGAGTATAATTTGTGTAGATGCCGCCTATATGGATTTCCGCGTTTATCGACATAACGTGTCCGTCGAAATCAAACGCTCACAGTGCGACAGCTGTCCTGACTAATCTGCAGACAGCCTGGATCTTCGCACGTCGTTGTTGTTTACGATGTTATGCGAACAAATGTCAATGGTGTCACCAGTACAATTTAAACGACAGATAGGAAATGGACAATGAAGACCACTCGATACTCATTTTAGTAAGACACCCTTTGCCTATTTGACCTCTTTATTTGCTCAATGCAGTCCACAATTCCCGCTTGACTAATCACGGATAAGCATAATACGGCGCCCGAGCGAGACCAATTATGCACTATTCTGATCGCGTCCATTACACGTGATCGTGGTCTTTGGACTGAAATACCTAGACCGCTCACCCACCCATTTATACAATGTGAGAGTAACGCTGACTGAAGCTGATAAACTGAGAGGAGTTAATATGAACAAAACGCTAAAGAATGCAGAGCCGTTTCTCAAAAGACATACAAATTCACAAAAATAAAACGTGCCGAACGTCGGGGGAATTTTTAAACGAGTTTGGTATCAGCCAAGCCCAAATTTATCTAGAGTAGGAGAAACTATATTGCGATATTCCGAAGCAGAGGTGATGCTGCAAAGAGGAGGCTAATTAATCAGAGCAGTACACATTTCACGGTACAGGTGGACGATCGTACGGATAGCTTTTAAAAGACATCGGATTGCGTCACAGTTGAACATTGTTAACGTACGTCCCCAGTTACAGTTCCAAATGCGTCATAACACAGACAAGTGGAAACCACTGGATCCTAGGTGCATCGTTGAGTATGCGGATTGTGACATTTGAGATGCGACAAGGTCGGTTTGTGATATCACGTTTTTCCAAAACGAGGTTTTGCGTTCAAAGGAAAACTGCGTAGCAGAGGGAAATCTTCGAAAGAAAAGTTAACCATTTCTAGATCTGATTCGACAGTTGATTAAGGCGTGTACAAGCATTGAGACAGATGCAGTATCCCATGCGTCAAGCGATGAAGTCATCCCCTCAAAAGCTACGATAAAAAGAATCGTCGATCACAACGAACGGGGGCGTGGGGAATACTCTGCTACAATTGAGTCAAACATTGTAACACAATGTCACGTTTCTAGACGTTCATCGAATTTCGATATTTTGTTCCATCACCTAGAGACACATCTACCTAGCGACTTCGATTCGAGCGAGGAGCAGGAGGCGGATAAAGATTCTGCCACGAACGAGTTTGTTACAAAGTCAGACGCAACACAGCTTTAGAAATTCTGCGTTTGTCTGCCATCAACACCAATTCGAGCCCTATAGAAGTGTATAAAATGTGGTATTAACTACGTCGTGTACAACGAGGTAAGTGTACCGTATGAACAACTATAACGGACTTTCAGCTGCATTGTCTCTTTTGAGAAGAAACCAGCCCTAATCGGTTTTAACAATGGTCACTTTATGGAAAGGACTACTGGATTCGGAATCAATATCAATACCTAAGAACGACGGTACACAATCAACAAGCTACACACACGCACACACGGATGATTCAACATCCAACTAGCTGGGTCAATCTTGAGGATTTTGTCGGTAATGCCAACTTAGTGGCACTGCCGACAGGGTCCATCAGCACAGGTTTTGATAGTTAAAATTTTTGTAGGTACTACGGCACCAACGTGATCTAGATGTTACGTATACTTCGTTGTTCAAACGCACGCGCGTGCGTACTGATTCTCTGAGGGAAATACTATATGCAACGATGACCCGAGGTATATGCGGGTGCCTTTGTGGCCCTAGGGTATGCAAACATAAAAGGTAGATTGAACTTTGACGATGTGCGTTCTGCTGAGTAGATCCGTTTCACTTTATCGAATCACGCGTGGATCAATGCGTGGGCGATTTCACATATCGTACACATAAGTGAAGCAAGCATTTGTGCTGTTCGATAATCGTTTATGTAAATTCATTTGCAATCTAGAAGATTACTTAATCAACGTTCCGTCAGACCACATACTTCAGACGATTGGCACAGACATCATATTAACCGAAGCGTAACAACGGGCATGTGAACGTCAACGGTCTCGGATGCATTAGTTTTGAATACCGATGTTTTCAGCCTTCTCGTCCATTCTATCCATCAGTCACTCGTGCGAGCAAACTTTAATGTGGACTGGTGTTTATTAGATCGGATGACGCTTCTAAACCGAAGAAGTGCTCAGATCCGGACGAAACGTCTAATCGCCCTTCTTTTTACCCCGGAAAGCGCTAAGCTCATCGGTCTCAAACTATGTGAAATGAGATTACAATGAATCAGATCAGGTGACTTTGTAGACAGGTCGGTTCGACCCTTTGCCAAGTGGGGCACGGTTTTCCTTTCGAATATTACGATCGTGTCGCTACAAAGGTCGTATACTGGTACAACAACCCTGATGAACAGACACTGCGGTAATAGCATATGAAACATTAATAACTCCTTTGATTGTGACAAGCCATATGGTAGTATACAGCAACCCATTCGGATTGACTTTTCGAAACCGAAATAACTACCATACATCCATAACGGTTTTGAGCCTGACCAGAAGGTACTGCGGCTCGGATCGCATCTTACTTCAACGGTGGCGTGGAATATTCTATAAGAAGGTTGAAAATTAATAGAAGTCTAAGCGGAAGAACTAGAAATGGTATGGATGCAGGTACGCCATTGACTGCGACACACTATCATCTCGGATAGCGTATCTAGCTTGGGATTAGAGTGATCACGACGACCTCGGCCTGACAGACGACACCTACTCACTTCACTTAACAGAATAGCCATAGTCCGAGAGCGTCATTGAAATCTCTGGGTTTTGTTTGCCATCAGCAGTGGCGACGACGAATGTGCATGACTGCACATCTGTTGATGTTAAGCTGCAAGTTGCAATCTATGGACCAGTTAGCAAGATAGCTCAAGCAGTTTTGAAGTGTTTCAAGTGTTCAAGTTGAAAGTGAACACTCGTCTAGACATCTAAATACTAGCTCATTAAGGATTTGGTTCAAAGGACAAGAACAATCGGCAGCCTAGTGAGTTACCACACTCCTTAAAGAAGCCATGCCATATATTGGTCTGGAAAGACACCCACCAAGCCTCTCACTAGTTTGCAAATCGTTGAAAGTAAAGTTGTTGTTAGATAGTTTACCGAATATCCATTTGACGATGAGTGCGTGAAAACTTTCGTCAGGTTTCACAAGATGAATTTACAAGAAACGTCTGAAAAATGATGTCAGCGGTCCTGATAGTTTGGTAATACCGATTCTTAAGACAGACTTGCGTTTTATTTGACACCAAGATTGAGGACAATTCATTCGAATAGCTATCTAGTTGCCCTTTAAACCCACTCAAAGCAGTGACGATCTTTACGTTTGTGTTGACAAATCCAAAATGAGTCCAAGTTAAATAGTTATAGCCTTACCTCTAGTGTGGACTGCTATTTCGAGGTGCAACAACTTTAGGTTAGCTTTGAGCTAGTGAACAAGACATGCTTACATCCTCTCTTATAACTGCGCCACTTGACGTATTCTACAAGCCCGTGCCTCCCAGGCTAGGGCGGTCTCCACCAATCACGGTCAAGTCTGGAGAATGAATAGTGTCTGTGAGGTTAAAGGGAACAACTCAGAGGGCGGTGCTACTATTCAACTGCAAAAACATGACCGCTCAGATTGGACGGCGTAAACCACTATTACACATTCGACCGGTGACGGCGGTGTTTAATTACACGCATAAGTGAATAAATGAGGTTAGGAAGTGGTTACTTGAAGTTAGGAGTCAAGCGAGTTCATTTGTTCACTCTTTAAAAGTGTAGATTAAGATGGTTGAGTCATGTAGTACGAATGTCAGCCAATCGAATCCTACGCCGAATGCTCTTTGTTGACGCTGCACGCGTAAGTCAGTGATGACAGCTAATAACAGGTTGATCACGAGAAACTGGCTTAGTCACCCGGGTGGGAAACTTCGTGATTCAGTCTGCGATCGGAAATAGAAGAAAAGGCAGCTACTCGGGTTCGGCGGCTTGAGAGTCACCGTTGCTTGGTTAAATCATCTTCGAAGTAAGTGTAATTAAAGAAGCGGGGTAGTAAAAACCGTATATGCCACCTTAACCCCACTTGCAGTTCGGTTATACGTTTGTAAGGTGCACACACCTTAATATTGGGTGCATCCGTTTAGACACAGGGTCCGATTCATTAAATCGCAAACATTACCTTGCTTATATCTTTACAAACTAGGGCTCGCGTTCGCTTCGTTTCTAGTAAGACAGTTAAGTATCAGTGTCAATCGTATGATATACTGTTGCCAGCCATTTAGACTCTTCATGTACAAATTCACCATTTTACCTGGTGACAGTCCCATGTTGTGTTTCAAGATAGCCAGCCCTTTGGCACTGACTTCAGACTCGTCCGGTATAGCCACCACGCAAGCGAACAACTGAAAGAAAACTACTGTTGCCGGCTAATAACCACTCATCATAGATCCGAGTTGACGTTAGCATGAATTAAAGATAGGCATGAATATATTTCTATACTCTTCTAGTTTAAGGTGTCTCGATGTCAGTCTAAGATGTCCCAAGGGGGTTAGCTGGGTTTCAACGTCAAACAGGGTCGCACAGCTAACGTGCACACGGGTAGGCTGAAAACACAGGGCCTGGTTGGTTCTTACAGAGTGAGAGGATGCGGTCCCATTAGGTAAAAAGAATATACCAAGTTAGCTTGCCTGAATACAGTTACCTGAGACATCTTAAATTGACATAGAGACAACGTAAACTGGAAAAGGTACACATCAGAGAAGTGCGGTAGGTGGCAAGGTGCACATTTTGAAAACGGATAACTGAAGGCTTACGGGAAAATTTGCATCATTCAAAGAGCGTCGAGATCAAAAACATACCATGCTTCCAGTAATTCGAGTTTCTAAAGAACCGGAAAATTCGGCTAAACGTTTGCGGCTTTGATCATGTTCTTTGGACAATTTGGAATCAATGGACGATGGGGATAGCCTCGTCTGTTTAGATCTGAATAAAAGAGAAATACAAGCGCGAAAGTAGGTGTTAACCCAACTCACGTGACTAGCACCACAAAACTGCTTACGCGTTGTTCCTGGGAGTATTCGAACATGATGGCGTTGCAAAATTTGCTCAGGGTACTCACAAGGTAACATTTGCGACACACGATGAAAGAACAAAAATGAATTGGCCTGTAGATGACGGTTATAATGACCATCAGCATAAGTACCTTGCGTGCTGGTCAAAACAGAATCCATTCCAACCATGCCATAATCAACGGTTGGAAAGGTCAACTTGGTGTCACAGAACTATCACCTCAGGTGTGATACAATGGCGCGTAGCCAACTCCACTCCCGCATATATATATATATATATATATATATATATATATATATATATATATATATGCAGTCAAAGCAACCTGACATGTGACTACTGACATACAGTTTTGCGATCGGACCTGATGGGTTATAGCTGTCCGGTTATACGAGCGACTTTCAGACGATAAACAGAAACGGTTCATGAGCCACTGGTAAGAAGACGGCAGTGCATCTACAAATGAGTAACTGAAACATTCGACCAGGCACATGCGATCCGAAAATAAACAACATGTATCTAGGTACCATGTGGTTGCTAATACGTCATTAACTTGCATGAACAGAGTCCGTGAGATAGCGACGGAGGTTTTGACTCGGTTGTTTCAACTAGTATACAAGACAGTCCCATATTAGGGAAGGGAATCAGAAGCTCTTGTGAAAATCGCAGGGAAACTAAATTGCCCATCATCATAGCAGCTATGAGCACGACCAAAAGGTACTGTGGCTCGGGCTGCCGCTTACCTCAACCAGACCATGTGGACGACGGGACCCGAATGGTCAGTTATTGCGTTCCAGACGGCCCTCCGTCGGAAGCAGAAGTGGTCCTAGAGCTCAAGTTATTGAAGCGTAATAAGGCTCCTGGACCAGACCTCTCTCTCCTCTCTTTTCAAGGATGGCGGGGAGAGGTTGATATCAGAACTGACTAAACTCCTCCAGACGATTTGGGAGACTGAAGAGGTACCTCGCGATTGGTGCTTATCAACAGTAATTCCCGTTTTCAAAAAGGGGGCCCGAAGTCTATGTGACTAAGTTGACCGTACCTGTAATAAAGATTCCGGAGTCAAGCATACCCTGTGGACCAACTGCAGCCCGAGAAATAGATACCAGGGAAAAATAGGCGGAAGTTTCTTTAGGACAGAGATGCACAGGTAAGATTTTCAGTCTTCGTCAAACACTGGAGGGAAGTCGCATGCATCACTGGCTGATAAGCGTTTGTTTCCTCCACTAGAAGAAATACGTTCCATTTAGTAAACTTGCTTAAGCAAAGCGCTGCACGGGAAAAACAAATGAGTATATCCTTGGCATTCTAGTTCTGTACTTAGGTCCGGGTTGGATTTTACGGGGGGACAACCTGAGTCTTTTGACTTATTGCCAAGAGCGATTTGCACGTTCACTTACGAAATAATGGAGAATTGTTCACGGCATTCGTAGAAGGCTGATCCAGACCTACTACTTATTTTGGTTATGTAGACGGCAAGATGTCTAACAACTTCCAAACAGTGCAGATGACGTCAAATATTTCGAGATGCGCACTACAACCACAAAATACAAGGCGTTTCTGCAAGACTGTGGTAGACACGTAGATTTAACGTCGGGTAGTGACGTCGTAATTTTGTTATGAGGGTATCTAGTAAACTTTGACAGAAGCGGCGGATAAAGAGAAACGGAGAGATGATAAATCAGGGGCTCGCATTTCCAAAACTACGGCGGTTTTGCCAGCCGACGTCATCGCTCTGAAGTTCAATGAGTGTGTATACAAGGCACCCCGACAATACCACTTTGCTCCTGCGCGGCCTAGTAGGCTATATAATAGCAATCACTTCGTGGTTTCAAATCATATTGTTTTACATCGGTCATCGGTGGAGTACGTAGGGTAAACGAATGATGAAAGAGCACGGTTCGTCTCAATTAACTGACACAGTGGGTAGAATGTCGAAGAATAAGTTACAAATACAACAACATTCGTCAGTCTGTGGCTAGAACCATCGTTTACCGCAACAATGAAGGAAACAATTTTTGAAAAAATCCTGCGAGAAAAAAAAGACAAACTAGATAAGTTGAGTAAAGGGACAAGTAACGGTGTGGATGCACGCATATAACTCACTACACAGTGTTTATTGGTGATGACAATCGATTACCAACCATACGGTCACGGGTTAGAATTCCGATTTTTGCAACTGTTTCAATTTCGGTTCGGGCAGCCCAACAGCATGAAGCTTACATATGATCAGTGGGACAGGCGGCAAACTTCCGGTAGTTTAACAGCTGGAAATCCGTTAACTTCCTAAGGTCCAAGATTAACATTGAGTAAACTTTAACATCTAGGTAAAACGTACATAATCAGGTGAAACGTACTGAGAAATAGCTTTTCTCCCGTGGTCATGACCTAATTTCATGGGTAACAAGCGCGTAGGAGAGCAGTAATATCCGGAAACTGGACCATTTCTTACGGAATTTCCAGTGGACAGACGGTCATTAGTGGCAGTTGTTTGTGGGTCTGTCAGTGCTGATTGAAAAGAAACGCTGGGTGAAGGTGCTGAGGAGAGCGTTTTGGTAAACGCATCGGACTCATTCAGATCTGGATGATCCACTTGATTAACATTGTGGTAACTACCGCTAGCAAACCGCCGCTGAGTATGGGAAATATTTTCATCCTCCTCCTCTTCCTCCGGATAGATATCAAGGGTGTTGCGTAACGAGTGCGCCTCTCCATTGAAGACATTGGCATCCCCTGGGAAACCTATCGAGGAACTTTCGGTTAACCGACTAGCCTGAACACCCTCAAATAGATTTGGACTTGTCGGTGGAACAGCGCCAGAAGCGAGTACTTTCACAACTTTTTTAGTGCGCGCATGACCTCCATGCAGATGAAGGCCACTGATTCGGTTTACATCGTTCGAATTATGTTTGGATAAAGTAGAGTAGGAGGAAGGAAGATGGTTAGGAAAATCGGCCGAATCAGGAGTTGATAGAGTGGTTGTCGAGAACTCGTCCACTGAAGGACTATCCCCGCATTTGGTCTGCGGTTCGGCAGGAACGGATAAACTGGCCGCAGTAGGATCCACTGAATCAACCTGATAGCGTCGCAGATAGGCTGTCGCGGGGTCGGCCGCATTCGGTAGAACTGTGGATGAAGCGTTCTCCATAAGTGTGCCATCGGTAGTGACCACAGTCAATTGAGTGTTTTCTTTTCTCGATTGCAATTCGCATCGTGGTCCCAATGTGATTCGGTCGGTTTGACGGGCAGTCTCAAGATTATGAGAAACGTTAATCAATTTGGTTTGGCACAAATCCCCCGGCAGTTCCGTCGTGGTAACCATAGAACAGGCACATAGAGGGCAAAGATCGACTTCTTGGCTTGTCAGGTCGGCCGTCGAATAGTCGTGTATGCCTTTGCAATGGCTCAATTTCGGCAGTTGACGATTGACCCGACAGCCATCATCCCAAAAAAGAAAAAGATTGTTCGTTAGTGGCTTTCCGTTAAGTGAAGTGGTATTCATGTTCGAGGGATCTGTTTTAGAATGTGGGTGATGCGGATGGCCGGAAGGAGGTTCGTTCAAACTGTATGCGTTGACCACGGAGGGAAGATTCAACAGGTGTTGGCAACCAGCCTGATTTTGGTCTGGAGTCGAATAAAAAAAATGGATCACGTATGCAAACAACATTTTAACAGATACATATACAGATGCATTGCGCAGGGGAATACGAAAAACGGCAACAACGAAAAACTGAGGGAAGTACAACAGACAAGAAGCTAACAATGACAAATTTGAGGATAAAAGTTCAGAAGGGGACGACAGAAGTCGTGCACTTTTAAACAGTAAATAATCAGGCATTTGGTTAACATCGCCAATGTTTAGATTAGCTTGCCATAGGGCCCGAAGCCAAAGGACGCTGACCCACATAATGGTTGTACTAACATCCCGTATCTGATGTAAACCCGAAAGGGTAAGAATTGAGTAATGTGTGCAATCTGCGATTCCGTCCAATGAATCTTGGTGATCGGACCATAAGCGTGTCCAGCTACGTCTGGCACCAGCTCGCATTTATGTGCATGCGGACAAACATGTATGATGTAACCCCACTGTCTTATAGTAATAAATTGGCGTTCATGTATAATGCACAAAAGAGCCACCATTCAAACGGTCAAGAATGAGGTATCATCGGCATAACGGACAAAAATACATCAGAAGATAACACCGACAATTAACTGCTATAGTGTGTGTACAGAATACACATAGCACGAAATCATAAAAGAACTAAATACCACGCGAGTGAAAGGCGATAGCTAAGGGACAGTTTTCTTAAAGCTTTCGCAGCCTCATTTGTTTAATTGAGGTTACTCTACACAGCCAAGCAAGAAAACGGTAATGTTTACGTCACCGAGTTCGACGACCATGCAGCTAACTTCGTTGAGAGTTTCATTGACAAACTGACACTTTAAGCCAGTAACACAAGTCAGTTTGACAAATCTCAGTATTCCCTGGCATAAACGTAAATTCCACCTCGTCAACTTTCACCGTTAGCCAAAAGTTTGGAGCAGCGATCACACCCGATACCCGAGTTGGTTAACCACAAGTGCGTCTGTAGGTCGCAAAATTGCATAAGAACTTCTGCATGAAGGTGAACTTCAGAACACAAATCGGTCGCCGAGGCTCCTATGAAATGCTACGAGTTCTGTGATAGTACAACCCTGCCATAAAACAGCCCCAGCTGCGTCAGTGGGAACACATGGGCTTTTGCACGGCGAGTCACTCACCTGGCATGTGTATATTGATGGGCCCTACTAATCATGGACAAATCTCGCGAAAGGCGTACGAATCACAGTTGCGATCACCGGCTTCGACGGGCAGAAAAGGTGCACCTGGCACCTCGGATGGCTGTACCCCAACAGACGGACATACGAATTAATTTAATCACCGGCCCCAGGCAGCAGGGGTCGCTACAATCATGCAGGGTGCACTGAACATCATGAATAAATGGACTCCGTTTGGAGGGCGCACGCACTGCAGACCACCAGCACTCAATGGACCGCGAACTCCGTGTTTTGCATTGCCACCTTGTGGGTTAGGTTTTTGAACTCAAACCAATCCTCTTCTTAAGACTGGGTAAGCGTAAAGTATCCTGTCCAAACAACAATTGCGAACCTGTTAACAATGCCGAGTCCCGTTCCACGCTTTTACTCTACCTGTCTGGCTGGGTGCCGATGGCCAGCTTCATCCTCATGTTACACAGTGCATCGAGACAACCTAGTTCATTTTTCTCCACTTGATAGATGATTTTCCATTTGGTGACCCAATAGCCTCGTTTACAGACACACGCCAGAGAATCACTAAGCCCGTCGCTCGCGGAGGCAGCAACTGGCACGATGGTGCACCAGACACTAGTGTTATCTTTATCCGATTGAAGTAAATCCCTACTTGCATCCAGACGCCATTTACGCTTGCCGTCTCCAAACATCTAGACACTCATGTAGGCAGATCAAGAAACGTGTGTTGCACACACATTGGAGACCATTACGATCACTATCCATTATCTTGCTGAAACAGGACTTCAGTCTGTGCTATCAGACATGAAGGTATGGATAGCGCCTATAAAAAATTTCTGTAGGGTATTACAACAAACACTCCTACAAACTTTGGTCTGGTTGCAGACAACGATTAACTTTACCATCAGTTCACCGGGCTTGTATAAACTGTGCGCACACGAACAAATGGTAGAGGTTGGGGGGCTTGAAGGCCTAGGCCAGCAGGCTAAGTAATGTGCGCGATTTGGGTGGGCAGTACCCCTACAGCATTCGTCGAACGGACAACGGTGGACGTTTATAAGTTTTGTGCTGATGACGATTTGTTTCAGTACTCTAGACGTCGGTCTATTGCCTAGCAACCTCTATCATCAAGTCGATCATGGACAGATTGACAATATAGCTATCAGTTATCGATAGCTCAGCTATTTACAAGACTGAGTGGATCTAAAGAGTTTGTTTAGATTTTAATCAAGCACTGCTATATGCGAAGTTCACTCTGCGCTTCGGCTTAAGGCTACTTGGTTGTCAACCAGCAACAGAAATACAAGCATCTACCCAAGAATCCCCGGACGACATTGAGGCAATTGAGCAACATATCCGGCATCTAATGCATAAATGTTATCCACCTCGTGTTGTTTAGCTATTCATTCAGTTGCCGTCACTGGATTTTCGTGAACGGCTTGGGGTTCGCCAGAATATTTCATCAAGCAGCGAGTATAATTAAATTCGCATGGGGTTCTGGGAGCAACTGAGACAACCACGGGGCCAGGAGAACACAGCACACAATCGACAGGGAACTAATGACTGTTGACGCACTCTTGAAAGCCATCTTATCTCATTTGAATAACAAGTAGCAGAGTGATAGGTGTGAGAGACAATCTGCAAAGCCAATGGCGATCCTATCCAAAACCTGCAACGACGACCAAAGAACTGGGCTTAGCACTTACAAAAGCAGTTCAACCGGTCATCCGGGCACTTTCTAAGACTACTTGTTAGTTGACGTTTCTCCGAATTGGAAACGGAGGTCTAACCTAAGATCAAGTTCTTCAAATATCACAAGGCACCCAGCTAGGACGAATTCTCTCAGGCTCTTTTCATAGAGAAGAGGCCGGCTTTGGCCAAGGAGCAGCCTGCTGTGCTCCGGAAAAGCCAGATCAATGAAGTAGTTCTAACTGCCCAGGGTTTAACTGATATCACCCTCTTTCTCAAAAAAAAAAGACTCACGAAACTCGTGCGCAAACCACTGAAGGATTAACCCGATTCTTATTACGGCGCGGCTGCTTGCAGCCAGTGTACCCCGTAGACCAATGCGAGAAACGTACCGGAGGAGCAAGCTGGGTTCGCCCTGGTTGTGGCTCCGCTAATTACATCCTCACACTTCGCAAAAGGCTTGAACACTGCTAATCTTATAGAAAGCCAATTGCTTTTTATTACACATCGGGAGGCCACGATTCAGTTGACAGAGCTATACTCTGAGACCGGTTATCAAGAAGGGTTATGTCCCAGAGGCATGTCAAAGTCGTGAAGTCAATTTACTCATCGACTTCGAGCGGATAGTCGTTGACCTCCGGCAACTAAAATGCAGTGTGGCAAGGTTGTACAGTTTCTCCCTTTAAGTCAGTGCAGCAATAGATGTGGTAAACCGCGAATATGATGATGTGCAAGTGCTCCTGGGACTAGACTCCAAGACATGGAGTATGCAAACATTACTCTAACTTGTGAGAACACAGGAACCCAGGACTTTCTAGGTTGAAAAAGGCCTGTTTGTCAGGTTGGCACGACCTTAGCAAGACTGGCGAGACACTGCACTTGCTTTCATCCTTTATAGGAGGCCGCTGAAGATAGTCGGGAAGTGTATGCACCTTGTGAGCCGCATCAGCATCGGTGGAATGTAATGAACCCATAAACCGCATTAACTAAGATTCGGACAGGGTTTGCAGACTCTTGCCATCAATGATGCCGATAGGGCCTAGCTGTGAAACAATGCTGTAAGCAATGTCACTACCGGAACAGCCTCGCTGTACGATTGTGAAACCTGATTCATTCGCGCAGAGGATATTCACAGTGTCCGATTTCGACTACCGGTGTCTCCGAAGAATTAGCAGTGTGCGGTAGGAACTTCATGTCGACAACGGCGAAATTCACCGACGTATCTTTAAAACGGGCAGACTCTATCGGTCGCTTAGTACAATAACCTCATCACATGCTTCGTTCCCTAGGCCACACGTCTTACTCATCGTTTGTCATGTCGTGCCTTGTCAGCGGATGGTTAGTTAAGTTGGGAGCGATGGAATGGTTGCCAACGAATGATCTGGGTTCCAAGCGTGGAATTACTAACATTAGAGCTTACATCAACAGAGCGCTTCCGGATCATGGATAGGGTCTGAAGGACAGCAAACAGCTGACCGGATAACAAAGACTAGAAGTAAATGGCGCCCACCTCGCGAATCTCTATATGCATCAATTTTGCAACATTTTTCTTTTCTCTTTACGTCTTCCGTTTTCTATCTTGCATAACCCATCAATTTCTCTCGTTTGTTGTGCACGCAACTACCACTTCATGGGCTAATCGGGTTACATATATATACCATATCTGAGCTTTTGATGAATATCATTCTGTAATTTGAATAAACTGTTACAATAAATATTTTGTCCCGCATACTGCAGCTGCAAGATCCTTTTCCAGATCCAGTGTTTGATGAATCCGCATACTGATGTCCCGCATTCTGCAAGATCCGTTGCTTGAGTGGTGAGATTCGGTTCCAGCAACTGTTCATATCCTCGAGGTTAGAATCGCTGGGCTTACATCCTGTTAGGTTAGTACGCACGCCGGCCTGGTTAGCTCCCCAACTAATCAGCCGTTGTGGTCGATGGGGTAGTCGCTCAAAAGAATTAGGAACGAAGCAACAGAGTACTAACGTACGGTCAGAATCTAAGCAGGTGCTCTGGTAACACTGAGTCCTGACTGGAGCCATGCCACCTATAACTAACACCTATGTGGTCTGCCTAAGACCGGGTCTGATTCAGAGTAGGGCGCCAAATGAAGCAATGAGGTGCATGATGTTTAGAACTAATATCAGCTTAAAATAGTCTGTGCATGGCAGACAGTTGTAAAAGCCACCCACCATTATCCGAGCGACGGGATGCTAACTTTAACCTGTCACTTAAACGGAACTCGGCGTCGTCAAGTAGTCCCACATGGATGATCATGTTCCATGTAGAATGACTAAATCAAAACTTTACGTCGACCAAAATACAGCTGGCGTCCTTAACAGCACTGGCAGCAGTCAGCTGGAGCATAGTCGGACGTGACAGAAATATTTTTTTTTACCGTTGAGAACTTAATCTCTTAATACAGCTGCACCCGTTGTGCTGAGGAGTGCACCCACGGAACCCACGGGGTTGTAGCTCGTCAGACCAATATTGTTGTAACTAAATCTACGGTCTATGAGCGCGTAGGTTAACAGCCAACCCAACCACCCAGGATTAACACATGAAGACAGGCCTTCAAACAGAGCTTTTTATGTCGCTCAGTCCGAAGACAACATGGTCACAAACTCGTTCGTATTTATAGGGTTTGTGACCAATAAGAAAGCAAGATCAAAAAATGAACCAGACAGAAGTCAAAACAATACAAAGGCTCCAATCAGAAGACGAGCGTGTATGTGGGATGTCAAAAATAGCAATGGAAGGTCGAGAATGCTCGTGAAAGGCAGAGAAGCACGTAACTGTGTCAACTTTGGAGGTTTCTTACAATAGTAATGTGTTAGGTCTTTTGCAAAGCAAATAAATTGGAATTGGAGAATTCTCCAACAAAAACCAACTAACCGACCCGGCATGAGTAACCCTATCGATGTGATTATCACAGTCCTGTTTAGCCCAATCGGATATCGAAGCACTCAAACCGTCAAACCACGTTCGCTAAACGACGTAATGTCTTCGATGGGATAAAAGGTGGGCAGTCAGAATCCAACCCCAAAGAACAAACATGACCTGCAGCTCGTAACCTATCAAGAATTGACTCCATTTTCTACTGCCAACTCATTGGTTGGTCATCGTGCGTTTCAAGTCAGTAAATTTCGGACTCGCAGAGTGTACATGGAAAAACGATGGCCCCGCATTCCTAATGTATAGTCCAGCGTAACCATCGTCGTGGTATCCAAAGAACCACTGACATTTTTCGGGGCAACTGGAAGATCATATAAAGCAGATTGGCTGGTTTCAGATATACGTATCTTATAGAGTTGAATAAAGATACAGCTTTATTGTTTTACGCACGTCAAGCCTCAGTTCATCTCCATCAATGCTCACTTGCCAGGCTTTCAGGCAGAGGAAATAACAGGGTGGTCACACATCAAACTGATGGCGACTCATGGCGATCTTGCCCCATCAATGTTTATCACACTGTTGCAATAATGCATAATGCAGGTTACTTATTTCACAAATCTTCCACTCAAGTTGGTATCTTGGTGAAAATTTTGACCAGCATTCGGAACCACAAACAGGACGACGCACATTTTACTTTAACAAATCGATATCATTTATATACATTCACACCCAAACACTATGAGCTAGATCTAATCATCAATAAAACATTGACAATGAATGCCTACGAGAACGGAATGACAAGGCGAGCATCGTAAAATAGAGCTCAATGACTACATCGAATAAATACGTGTAGAATATTGCCCACCGTGTGTTCTCATTTCCAAACAAGATAAGCAGTTGACTTTTTGAGCCATCGCAGTGGTAACATCTCGTTCTAATAAGCATGACTTTTTCTGCAGTTCTGACACCCAACCAGGCACTGTTTTTAATCGACAGTCGTGGATGGAAGCCCGGCCACAAGACCACTGCTCAACTGTTTCGTGAATCCTGGCTTTACGGAACCTTGACGCCGGTTGCAGTGAGGGCACAGTTGTAACGTTTAACACAGCGCCATTCGCGGTCAGATGATTACCATCCGTTGCATTGATCAGGGTTGTTGAATGACTGTTGGAGGCTCCGCCAGAATGCTGATGAAGGGGGCACGTCGGGCCGTAGGTTGAATGCGGTGTATGGTTGTAACGCGTATAAATCATGGGCGACTGAGTGGTCTCGGAAATCTGCTCGTGATGTCCTAGTAGTCGGGATGGCCTGGGAACAGAGTTGCCATTTAAAGATGACCCGGGTATTGAGGTCGCCACTGTTTCCACGGGCATATGGAAAGTGTGGAGTGGAGATACTTGACCAGAAACAGGAGCGGTGTGGACTGAATGGTTGAAAGGATTGGATATAGACAGTTGGGTTTCTAGGTGAGAAGTGTTCGTCTGCGCGTACGGGTGGAGGGTCGAAGATAAAATGCGGTGGGTGGTGGCCAAATAAGGATACAAGGCTTCTTGAGAATATCCGCCGTAAACGCTTAAACGCGATAGTCGACGAGAATTCCCACACAACAGTGGATGACCATTTGAGTGTAATGGAAGAATGGAATGACGGAGTCGCGGGACCCTTGAAGGCGCGGAATGATTGTGCAACTCAGCACGGAGCGGATACAAATTTATGGTCGATGGATTAGTTCGAGGTTGGTTAGCAAGATACTTTGATATCCGTCCGCCATATACTGTTTGAAGAGCCTAAAAACAAAACAAACAAGGATATGTCAGTCCAAATCAGAGACAAATGAAAGTAAGCAGCTTCACACCAAAACTTTGCTTAACAAAACGAAACTCTTGACAACGATGGAATGTGAAAATGCTGAGCGGACAAAAGTAGTAACGTGCCAACCAGTTCAGAGTCACGATAAGAGAGTCGGGATGAATAAAACCCCAAACAACCAAAGCAACGCAGAATAAACGGAGAAGGTCAGCCACGAGAACGCAAACTAGTCAAATAGGTCCTCATTTTGTAGCCAGTGAAATGTGAGCGGAGGTGGATTGTGGTAATGCGTTAAGATAGATATATACACATGAACTAAGCCTTCCGCAAATGACGATGAAGCTGGAATGAACAGGACGGGTCAGTTATTAAACGCACGATAAGGCGCTTTCCCAAAGCACACAGAACTAGAGAGAAACGGATTTTAATCAGACAACGTAGAAGTCACAAAGTCCATGCAAAACTTCGCGTTTATTGTATAATGCAGTTTCACGTCATATACCCATCCGTCTTTTGAAAGAACGTTCTACGACATACACTAAAAAGCAGTTGGATAGGCTCCACTTTTAATTTGTTCCCAATGAGAAGTATTCGCCAATTTGTCAACACTTACGAAAACGTAACTGGAGTTTAATAAGAAAGTTATTGTTCTAACATTATCCCTTCGACAAATTCTCGAAATCAATCTGCCCAACCGACCTCCTGCTTGCAATTAACGGTCCAGAAGTTATGCCAGCCAAGCGATCGGCCTTGTCTTCGGATAAAATATACGCGTTAAGTATCCAATCACCTTTTCATAGTTGTTGTGACCGCCTTAGCGTCTGCGTTGAATGACGTTTACTGCAAATGCCTCGCTTCTCATTTTCTTCGTAAACCCTGAGACAGACTTAAATATACTAGCTTACTACCTTGCTTACTGATTTTTCCGATATTCATCTATACTTAGTCTACCAATAAACAGACCTACCGTCATCAACTAAACACATCAGAAGGTTTGTGTTTACAAGGTATTATTGTAAACTGTATTGGTTTGCCACTAACCCTGGATATTGTAAAGGAAACCGGTGCATACTTGTAAAGTCACCTAGTTAGTGAGCGAAAAGTAACCCTGACGGTAACTGCGGATTAGACAACCCCACTGGCTGTAGCACCCACGAAGCAGGTATAAACAGCACCAACATATTAAGCCTATTCTAGGGATCAGAAAACTGACTACTGCCTGGAGAACAAAACGGCTTTCCTCGTCAGACTACTGACATTTTCTGTAATAATACAAGATAAAAATGAGTCAAAATGAACCGGCGACTGCTGTGGAGACCAAATAAGTCGCGTCATATAAAAGTTGCTACCAGTTGTGCTTGACATTGTTGAACGCTGAAACTCACCACAAGAGTGAGCAGTAATAGAGTAAGTAGCAGCGCTTTGCCCATTTTTCTTCACGTCTCATATTACACATCAAAACTGCACAGTACTTAGCAACCTGTGGAGGCTGCGGCCAAGTGGCTAGTTTCTTCTATTGTTTCAACAGTACGCTGTCTAGTGTCTTGTTGCACACTAGGCCACATGTGGGTTGAATACAACCAGTTCACCAAAACAGACAAAACGTCTTCATTTATTCGGCTACGAACATGACGATGACGTGACATTCTTTTACTGAAGTGACCTGCGTCTGCAATCAATCAGTGATAATAAGCCACTCGACGCACATGTCTTAAAGGATGGATTGTTATGTAATTACAGATTGAACTACAGCCGGGGTAAGAAGGGGTCTGATCATCATTGCCATCATCATCATCATCATCATCATAACAGCCATGAGCCTGACCAAAAGGTACTGTGGCTCGGGCTGCCGCTCACCTCAACAGTGACGTGGAATATCCTAGAAGAAAAACGTTAATGAAAAAGTTACAGAACAATAATAATAATAATAATAATAATAATAGACTAGCAGAACTAGAAATGGTATGGATGCAGGTACGCCATTGACTGCGACACACCGCCATCTCGGATAGCGTCTCCAACCAGCGGTTTGAGTGATCACGAGGACCCCATCCAGGCAGGCGACACCTACCCACTTTACTCAGTGGAGCAGTCAGGGTCTTCATATTTCGTGACCACGTTGTTGCTTGACCACCACGTGGTTTCACCCAACTGTTGGTGGTCTCAGTATATAATGCCCGGTACGGTAAACGCTCAGCTGGCATGCGGAGTACGTGACCCAACCATCGCAGACTGTGCGGTGTGAGTAGTTGACCAATTGATCGCGCATCCCGAGCGTTCCGGAATACGCGCCGGCGAACTGCCACATTGCTCACGCGATCAGTCCACTTAATGTGGGCTATTTGGCGGAGACAACGATGGTCAAATACAGCAAGCCTGTTGATATCTTCCTTGCGAACAGGCCACGTTTCCGAACCACAGAGCAAAACAGAACGTACATCATCATCATCAGAGACAGCAATACATCGGTGGTTCACACTGATGCTTGACAGCAAAACAGAACGTACACAAGCATTATATACTCTTCCTTTCAGCGACAATCGAACGTCTTTTCGACGCCACAGATGACGCAGGTTGGCAAAGGCAACTCGTGCCTTTGCTATCCTCGTTGATATCTCATCAGCAATATTACAAGCTGACGAGATAAGTGCTACCCAAGTATGTGAAACTGTCCACAGTCTAGAGCAGGTTGCCTGCAACAAAGAAACAGTACTTTGAAGGTGCGAAGCGCATTCCATACAAACCAGCCCGGTCACTCACCTTGTTCAGCATGGTCTGCATGTCTTCGGCAGAGGGGCTAAGTAAGACAATGTCGTCCGCATACTCCAGATCGGTCAACCGAGCGCCAGGAAGAAGCTCAACACCAAGTTCACTGGACTCCTAAACGCACCTTCCAGAATGTCGTCCATGACAAAATTGAACAAGGGGAAATCGGACACCCTTGACGAACACCACTAGAAGTGATGAACGCCCGAGACAGTTGTCCATAAACTCTCACCCTGCTTGCAGAGTGAGCATACAGTGATCTCAACAGATTCACGTATTTCCCTGGTACTCCCTTGCGAAGAAGACAGTTCCAGAGAACGTTACGAGCAACTGAATCGAAAGCAGCCTTCAGGTCCAAAAAGACCAAGACCGTCGGCTGCCTATAAGAGTGCCGATGTTCCAAGATCCATCGCAAGGTAAAAATGTGATCAACGCACCCTCGACCGGACAGGAATTGTGCCTGTTCTTTTAACTTTCGCCGGTCCCAGTGAGCCGACGCAATATAAGACCAGAGTAATTTGGACGCAACAGATACCCCTATGGTTGTCACATAGACTTCGGGCCCCCTTTTTGAAAACGGGAATTACTGTTGATAAGCACCAATCACGAGGTACCTCTTCAGTCTCCCAAATCGTCTGGAGTTTTGTCAGTTCTGATATCAACCCCTCCTCCCCATATTCTTGAAAAGAGAAGTGAGATCTGGTCCAGGAGCATTGTTGCATTTCAGTAACCTAAGCTCTCAGGACCACTTCTGCTTCCGACGGAGGGTCGTCTGGAACGCAATAACTGACCATTCGGGTCCTCGTTGTCTACATGGTCTGGTTGAGGCCAGCTGAACCACTCCACAAAATGTCCACCTCATCTGCCTAGTCAGTACGATGGACTGATGACAACTGAACCGTCACAACGAGACTGGACCTTGACGTGGTGTGACGGCTTGCGCATCTCGATGACCTATTGGGCTAAACTGGACGGTGTGACCACACCGATAGAGTCATTATCTAACATTAAATCTACGTAACCACAGCAATCTTGCAGAAGCACTTTGCATTTTGAGGCTGCAAAGCGCATTCCGAAGTACTTAGCAGAACGCGAAATAGCGTCCAGTGTTGTTTGTGCCGCTTGAAAATTGTCAAACAGCAATACCTTATCGTCAGCATAATCAAGATCAGTCAGTCTTTCACCAGGTAGGAGGTCCACGCCGGCATCATTTGAGTGCCGCAGACAGTCCTCCATTATTTCGTCTATGACGAAATTGAACAATGGCGAAAGGGGACAGCCTTGACGTACGCCGCTCCTGGTGCTGAAACTGTCAGACAGTTCACCGTAAACCCTAACCTGAGCTGAGGTATGGGAATAAAGCGCCGACAGTATGTTCACATACTTAGTCGGTACACCCCTACGTTTAAGCGACTCTAAAAGTGTAGATCGGTCACGAATCAAACGCACCTTTATAGTCGAGGAATATGGCGATTGTTGGCCGGCGGTACACATGACGCTGCTCCAGAATTTGCGAAGGGTAAAAATGTGATCTATACAACCCCGCCCAGGGCGAAACCCTGCCTGTTCTTCCCTAATGTTTACTTCCCGAACTGCAGTGAGTCGACGAAGTATAATTGATGCTAGAACCCTTGAAATGACTGGGGTCAAACTAATCCCTCTATGGTTTTCGCAAGAGCCCCGGGCTCCTTTCTTAAATATGGGAACTATTATCGAGTGACCCCAGCACGGAGGGATGGTCTCCGTCGTCCACACAAGTTGAAACAACTGAGTCAATGCCTCTACTAACGCCTCTCCACCTTCTTTGAAAAGTGCCGGCACGAGATCATCTGGGCCAGCAGCCCTATTACGATTGAGAGCCGAAAGGCAATTGCGAACCTCAGTCTCAGTGGGTGGTTCCAAATCTACCGACCAGGGTGCTACATCACAAGTTTGTGGCGGCAACGCAATAGAAGCAGCAGGCCAACTAAATTGACCCTCAAAGTGTTCTGCCCAACGCTCTAACCTTCTGGACTTATTACAGACTAGTGTACCATCTACCTCGCTGATAGCTTCACTGACCGACGGTCGCCTGGGACCGGTGGCACGGATCAGCTTAAACAGTTTACCGATGTTCCCTGAGGCAAATGCGGTTTCCATTTCCTTAACTTTTCCACTAACCAAGCCTCACGATCAGCCTTTAGACTACGTTTCAGTTTCCTACGGATATCTCTTCTAGACTTGTTATGTGAACTACCAGGAGGAACCTTCCGTCTGGCTTCTAACAACTCCAGGGATTTCTCTGAAATCCAATGTTTGTTTACCCCATGTACCCCTGTGCCGCATGCTACAGTACCTGCTTTCTGAATGGCCTGTGAGATTTGAGTCCAGCAGCTATTAGGGTCTTCGGAGTGAGTACCACTAAGGCAGCTTTCTAAGCTGGTTTGGTAATTATGCCTAACCGATGGTAAAGCCAGTTTCTCAACAGCTAACCGTTGCTGTCGGTGGGGTCGTTGCCCAGCAAAAGTAAGAACAAAACGGCAACGTACCAACGCATGATCTGAATCCAAGTACGTGCTCCAATAAGAACGACAGTCTTGAATGGAACCCCGCCACCTATAACTAACGGCTATGTGGTCTATCTGAGACCAGGCCTGATTCGGAGAAGGCGGGCGCCAAGTATAGCATTGACGTGCACGATGCCTAAAACCAGTACTGGCTAAAAATAGATTATGCTCAGCGCACAGCTGCAACAATCGCCCACCATTATCTGATCGATGTGATGCTATCCCAAACCTACCACCTAAACGAGATTCGGCTTCACCAAGGCGACCGACCTGGGCATTCATATCTCCGGCCAGAACGACTATATCAGAGCCACGTGTCGACCGAAGGAGAGTGGCCAGATCCGAGTAAAATGCGTCCTTGACGCCGATGTCACTACAGTCAGTAGGAGCATAAGCAGACAATGAATAAATTTCTGAAAGTCTTGCGTCTAGAGCTGGTTTTAACAGAACCTGCCAAGCGGACGGCACAAAGTCTACTGTTAACAGGAATCCAATCTACTAATGCGGCTGCGGCCGTCGTGCTGAGAACTATACCTACCCCAGCCTGACCTGTAACAGCGGCTGTGGAGTCACCCGAAGTGTATAACCAGTATCGGGTAGACAATGCGGGTGCTGTTAGTTTCATACGTTGACTACTGTCATGGATTCTAGTCTCCGAGATACAGCAGACATCAACGTGCAACGAGTCTAGCGTTCGTGCGAGAGCCGCTTGCTGACCTATCTGTTTTAGCGTGCGAACGTTGAAGGCACCTATATTAATTCGCGTTCTAGGTCTAAGCAAGGGACGAGGGAGGCCTGAAGCTGAAAGGCAAGAGACGGAACTTACCGGCTCAGTGTTACTACAGTTAGCTACATCTGTTGTGGGACCTGTAGAGTAATTATCAGAAATGGAGGTCGGGAGGGGCCTGAGAGCTAAATTTGATAGGACAGTGGGGAGGGGTCAGCAGTAGCATGTTTTCGCCTATCCACCCTGCTGTATGCAGCAGATAGGGCGACCCGGTTTATACTGCGAGACGGCCGATGCAGTATGGATTTATTGTTGTTGTGAATATTCATGGTTGTGTGTGGGCTGAGATACTGCCAGGACGCCCAGACCTAGACAGGAGAACGATTAGGGTTCTCAACCAAAGCCTTTGGCTCAAAAGCCTGTACCGCAAGGCAGCGGTTGGGTGGCAATGTACCAGAACTGGTACTTTTTCCGGAAAAAGATGCCAACCTTCTTCCAACCCCAACCTGGAGGACCAGGAGACTGGTTTGTCAGACCTCTACCCATTGGCCTGCCTGGTATGAGTGACTCTATCGGTGTGGTGATCACCAC
>LOND01000132.1:27481-51404 GCA_014220965.1 Paragonimus kellicotti | reverse complement strand
TAAGCTTCAGAGAAATACTTTTATGTCGCCATAGGTGTCTTAGATTACTGAACATCGCCCTAGCCTTGGAAATACGCGCTTCTATTTCATTTCCTACACCTCCGATGCCACCACTGATGCAGTTTCCCAGATATACAAACCGGTCGACAACCTCCATGACTTCATTATCTAACATTAAATCTACGTAACCACAGCAATCTTGCAGAAGCACTTTGCATTTTGAGGCTGCAAAGCGCATTCCGAAGTACTTAGCAGAACGCGAAATAGCGTCCAGTGTTGTTTGTGCCGTTTGAAAATTGTCAAACAGCAATACCTTATCGTCAGCATAATCAAGATCAGTCAGTCTTTCACCAGGTAGGAGGTCCACGCCGGCATCATTTGAGTGCCGCAGACAGTCCTCCATTATTTCGTCTATGACGAAAATTGAGTGACGTACTGGTGCTGAAACTGTCAGACCGTTAACCGTACAACTGACTGAGGTATCGAATAAAGCGCCGACAGTATGTTCACATACTTAGTCGGTACACCCTTACGTTTAAGCGACTCTAAAAGTGTAGATCGGTCTACCGAATCAAACGCACCTTTATCTGTCGAGGAATATTGTGTGGCGGCGTGCGGTACATCGATTTGGCAGGATAATGTGATCTATCCGCCCAGGGCGAAACCTGCCTGTTTATCCCTAGCTTTTATTGTGAAGTATTGTGTTAGACTAAGTGCTGGGTCACCAATCTCATTTTTTCGCAGAGCCTCTCTACTATTACTCGAGTGACCAGCACGGATGGTGGCCTTCGCTCGCACACAAGTTGAAACAACTGAGTCAATGCCTCTACTAACGCCTCGCCACCTTCTTTGAAAAGTGCCGGCACGAGATCATCTGGGCCAGCAGCCCTATTACGATTGAGAGCCGAAAGGCAATTGCGAACCTCAGTCTCAGTGGGTGGTTCCAAATCTACCGACCAGGGTGCTACATCACAAGTTTGTGGTGGCAACGCAATAGAAGCAGCAGGCCAACCAAACTGACCCTCAAAGTGTTCGCCAACGCGTGCTCTTCGCGCCTTATTTACGACTGGTGATTCGACGGCAGTACAACCACGGATCAGGAGGAAAAAACTCTGCAATTCCCAGATAAAAAGGTCTTTCCATCTCTTTCGACTGTTCGACCAAGTAGTGCTCACGGTCTTTGCGCAAGCTTTTAGTCAGCTTGCGTTTAAGTTCTCGACGGTCGTCATCATATTCAGAACCAGGTGGGATCGAGCGACGCTTGTTCATAAGGTTTATCGACGCGACGGAAATCCAGTTCTGTCGCAACTGAACAGCTCCTTCGGAACATACCTCTTCACAGCATGTTTTCATAGCTGCGGCGATTTGTTCCCAGTGTTCGTTAGGATCTTCTCACCTGACTCGAACTGGGCAACTTGTTCACCAACGCCTTCTGGTAAGCGTTCTTTACACCCTCATCGCTCGAATGCCAGTTAATTACCTTGCATTTACGAGCGTGTCCTCTGGGTAAATGACAAAACAAAACGGGCACGCACAACAGCATGGTCCGAGTCCAGGTGGTTGCTCCAAAAGGCACGACAGTCTTTGAGAATGGCGCTACCTGTAGTGTGATCGAGTTGTGTTCATGGCTGAGAAGCACAGAGAGGTTTCCATGTAACATAATGCCTCTTCCTGTGTTGAAATGCGGTGCTCGAAATATAGAGACCGAGAAGCGCACAGCTACAGCAGTCTTTCGCCAATATCCATGCGTTAGGCCCGGAAACCAAATATATCTCCCAGCCGATTCTTCTCTGGAGAAAAAGAAGACCAAGCCGAGCATTCAAATCGCCCGCTAGTATGATGATGTCTGAGTGTTTAGTTTGCTTCAGAAGGTCAACGAGGGCGTCATAGAACGCATCCTTGGTATCATCCGAACAGCTGTCTGTTGGAGCGTACGCCGATATAATGAATACACAACGTCTTTCTGATTTGCGTCGACAGACTTTTACCGATGTATTGAGTCTGAGCGCACAAGCGACTGTTCACTGGGATCCAATCGAGCAAACATTGCTCTGCTCTGGAACTCAGTGCGATTCCCACTCCAGCTTGACCACGAGATTCAGCTTCGGCGTCACCAGAGACAGAGAAGCTTTTGGATCGACAGTTATCTAGAGGTGAGCTCAAATGGATAACGGTGCTAGAATCGTAGACTCGCGTCTCCGACACGCAGCACACATCAAGCTCCAGACTTGAGAGAGTACTAGCCAGAGCAGCTTGCTGACCGACTTGTCGGAGAGTGCGGACATTGAAGGCGCCAATGTTTACCGGTTGTCTTGGCCTTAGAAAACAATTATCGCCCGAAGGCACATGGAAGACAGAAAAATTAGGAGGTAGAATGAAAGAAAGTCGCAGTGGTTGAATAATGTCATTGTCGGGAGAACGATAACTTCTGATACTTCCCGGTCGTTTATGCCGCGGAAGGGGTTGACTTGAGGGACCCCACCCCGAGTCTCTGACTCAAAAGTCTGACCTGCGAGACAACAGGATACAGGGTTTTCTTGGGAGACCCTACCTGCAGCCCGATCGCACTAGATAATACGCCGGCGGTCACGGTCAACCGTTGGGCGATCGGAGTGCTTTGTTTGAGGGTACCTTTTCTAACCCCCTTCTTCCTGATACGGAAGACAGCAGTGCCGCAACTATAAAAATAGTTCTGCTGTATGCTCATAAGATCGCGTCGCACAATGAGTCAGACTTTTGAGTCATTGGCTCCGGGTAGGGTCCCCCAAGAAAACCCTGTATCCTGTTGTCTCGCAGGTCAGACTTTTGAGTCAGAGACTCGGGGTGGGGTCCCTCAAGTCAACCCCCTTCCGCGGCATAAACGACCGGGAAGTATCAGAAGTTATCGCTCTCCCGACAGTGACATTACTAACCCCACTCAATGGGTTTGATATAAATCGTTGGCCAATAAATGTCCCAAAGTAAATATCAGAAGGTAAAACAGAATGATTTAAGTCAATCTCTGGAAAGAAATGAGTGAACGACGTAAGTACCGCCCAAGTGAAAGACATCAATAAAGTTGACCATATGTGTAACTGTCATCACTTGTATGCCTCTGATCATGTAGTGTGTATACTACACGGCTGATTGTCACCTACAGCAATGTGTACCCTAAATCAAGATGGATGAGTCAGAACGGCAAAACAATGTAATCGTGTATATGAGTAAATGATCGATCGCGTGACTGCTATTGATTTTTCACGGTCTTCCTTTTCGAGCAACGCGCCACAAAACAAGACACTACATTACATAGGTAGGGTACAGCCAGAGAGGCGAATCGAACACACCACAGTTACTTACAGGTGGCGACATTCCGTCAGAACGGTAGCTATTTTTCAATAGCCGCTTAGACTCAGATTATGTCGCTGACTAGATCCGGCAGTTACAATGAAGAACAAGAGGATAAGCAAGAAGGACCAGATTAATCAGGTCATGTCCCCAAATTCGTGTAGGCGCGATGAACCCCACACAGAAAAGATTGTGTAAATACATTAAACATAACCTACGGCGAATAGGCATAGTGCTATAGGGTGCAATAAGTTCCACATGCAGATGCTGCTAATCACGATTCTGAGTTATATCTGACAGTCTTTCTGGCCACCCTGTTACTAATATTATGGTCTTCGACCAAGGAAACGTACTGAACTGACGGATGCAAGAGTCAACGCCAGTTGTTTATTGCCTCGCTGTCAAGTCATCGTGTGGCTGCCACGCCACCTTCTCCTGTGGACTGTGGGTTCCGCAACTAAGGCTCAACGACGCATGCGGTGAGGCGGGCGATACATGAGGCATATGTCGGGGTCAAATCAATGACGAAGAAATTCACATTGCTTTCCCTGATGACACATTATCTGATAGCCTCGTTGATCCAAGAAATAGGCGAAGTGCGATCGTCAAAGGAAGATAACCGGTAAACATCATCCATTCGAATAGACCGGGGTTCCCAACCGTAAAGCAAGACGAAACACGGATTAAGAGTAAACCCGCTCTTTCGCAGAACGATTCGTCTCGCGATCACTACAGGCGATGTACGTTGATTAATGCTGTTCTGGTCCTTGAAATGTCACTATCGACTGTTTAAGAAACATCTACACAACCACTTTCGCAGACAAAATATACATCGGTTCTAACATGCAAACAGATCTATTAATCTTGAACCGATACTTCACATGTTTGGGGGCACATCATATCCCACACTGACGAACTGATATCGCCAAGCTGTTTAGAACGTATCAATCTATCCACGAATCGTTCCAGATTAGGGCGAGACAATCAGCATAATCTCACTCACAAATTTTTTTGACCGTGAGACGTTCGACACCACCGGGACAACCGTCTTTCAATGTTGTACCTTGTGTACTGCCCATGACAACGGTAAAGATAAAGGATGACGGCGAGCAATCCTGTCGGACACTGACCGAAAATGAGGCAGATAAATTCCCGTAGGCATCCATTCACCCTGACGTTTGTCCGTATAAAAATTGAAAGAGCCTGGCATGTTTTTTTCAGAAGGCAAGATCAGAAACAGTCCTATTAACGGAATTATATATATATATATATATATATATATATATATATATATATATATATATATATATATATATATATATGATCATTACTCACAAGCGAAAGTGGTTGAGCGTTCACATATGATAATTCGGTCGTGCCTAATGTGAGGTCAATGGCGCAGTGGTAAACACGGTTGCCTCATGAAAAGCATGGCCGGAGTTCTAGTCCCGGCAGTGGCAAGGATATGCACTACTGACGAGCTCTAATGAGAGCGAAACTCGAGTCTAGTGCTTCGAAAGGGGCCGACTGGAAGTCTATGGGAATGCGACAGCTGCGATCAATTGTGGTGATGTAAATAATGAGAGATATTATAGGTATGAGAGTAGTAGTATATTAGTATATATAATATATAGGATGATAAACGGGCCACAATTAGAAAAGGTAATATGTAAGGTGAAGAGGAGAAAACAATGGAGGACAGGAAAAAATACAACGATGGACACAGACTCGCAACACGAAAACCATTAACTTCTCTTCGCCGTGTCAGAGAGCGTCCTCAGCAGAAGGTGTTCAATGTCCTTCCATTCCCAGCCGGAAAGATGGGTGTGCCTTACTAAATCAAACTTCAGAGTGAATGTCTTCATACCAGAAACCTAAGTCATGCGGTGGTCACGAGGCTGCCGCTCCCGGCCCAACTCACCACTCGCAAACAAGGTGGGCAGTGAGTTGGAATTCGTAGCATATGGCCAAACTAGCGAAACATGAGATCAGTGTGCACAAGGATCGACAGAGATTATCCAATCCGAAGACATATCAACGAACCTCATTATTATTGACACACTGTACCCATCACATCAATAAATCTTAGCAGACATCGGTGGTCGAAAACGGATCCTCTATGAACATACTTCCGCGTAAATGGATCAGGTTTGGGAGCCGTACAACAGAAGTGTCCCAACAGTGGCACTGTACACCCGACTTTTCACAGAAAGACAGATTAAGCCGAAGTCACCGACGGAACAAGTTGGCAAACGCTATGCGAGCCTTTGCTATAGGATTTGTGATCTCATCAGACATTCCATTAGCGCTGATACAGCTTCCAAGGTACATAAACTTCTCGACTACTTCCAGCTGCTCATCATCAAGAGTGAGAGCAGGCACAACGGAATGAAACATTCCACAACTGTTTGAGACAACCAGCGCTCGCCTCTGGTAAGGATGTCAAAAGATGTGTATAACGAAGGGTGGAGATGGGCTCGATGTGGTCACGAACAAGATGGAAACTGACTTGTTTATATCTTATTCGATTAACTCGACGTGGACGAACTCCACGATAAATGATTATATTTTTCGACACAATAGAAAACAGGCTTACCTTTCGCTGCTTAGAGCGAACACGTGGCCATTTTGAAAGACAGAATAACAGTAAGCTGTGCTCCAGCTCTCGAAACACATCCCTGGGACCGATACAGTGAGCTGGCTGCTGACTGAGCACAGTACTACCATTCTAGAACCTCAGAAATGCCGTTTAATCGAGGTTCTTATAGTGGTTGAGCAGTCAAAATACCTCAGGTTTTTTCCTCGGAGGATAAACCCATATCTACTGCCCGAGGACAACGGGTATTTACATTTGCAGTCAGTTGTGCTGATGGCCAAGTGAAGTGAAGCTAAAAGTGCTTTGCCCAGCGTTCCATGAATAGAGATAAACCGTACACTGGATTGTCTTTGTCTCCGGTGATCGGCTCGTTGAGCGTTTTGGTACCCGCGGCTTAGATGAACTGGAACAGCTGACAATAACCGGAAGAAACAGCTGCTTCCATCGCTGAAGTGCGATGGATCTATTCCAATTCTTGATCACCATATAAGCTATTCGAAAGTCCTCAACCGTCTACGAGTAGCAACGCTTTTGTAACCAAAAGAAAGTTGATTGGCAAGCATGAAGAATACGGATTGTGATCGAGGAAATCTAGATGGAGGTAACTTCCTATCAAGTACTTGAAAGTGCCCATCATCTTAAGCTTGGCATCACAGATTAGTGACCAACGATGGTTGACACCAGCGGATTCGAACGACGGCAGTTCGAAGACCAGCGCGTCTTAGTACTGACTTAGACATGAGTACAAGCTTTGCTACACCGACCGGCTGGAGCGAAGATGTGAGCGACTGCTGAACCGCAAGACAAGATGGGGACTGATTAAAGCGCGACCGTAATCAAGACAGATGTCTCGGCGTGACCGGTAGTGTATGAAGCTATTTTGCTAACAATGATCAACCGCAATACGAATGACCTGAGCCCACAGTTGGTTAGGAGAGGTGAGACAGTACCGCACATCGGTGGTTGTCACACCGAAAGTTGGCATAGGCCAAGAACGAGTGACTGTCTGTGCGCAGCCGCAGTAGACGCTTGCCATTATAAGAACGGAGGGTAGCTGAAGAGCAACGCCCACTTAAAACTTTCATTCGCTCCGATTTGCGCATTCAGTTCACTGTCGAGTAAAACGACGAAAATCGCCGTGAAGGTTCGATAAAGTTTACGCCTCATCGCATCCAGTCGGCTGAAACACAAGAAATGACGAAAAGACAATTCCTCTCGATTCAATGCAGGCTAAATTTGAATTAATCTTCAGTACGAATGATACGGTCGATTGCTGGCTGAGGTTAGTTTGTGAAGCATGGCTCTGCTCCTTCTATTTCGTGTAATCACGATACCGGCCGGATCAGAAGTTGTAGTCACAGATCACAGGAAATGCAAATGATAAACACATTTTGAGATGTAACAGATTAATCAGAAGCACACCCATCATCATCACAGACAGTAGTACATCAGTTCACACTGATGCTTAACTGCCACGCAACCATGAAGTGAAAAAAGTCAAACCATGTACAGGAACACAGAAGGGACCTAACTACTAAAAATAGCTACGTCTACGTTTAAGCATTCGACATCAAGGTGCCTACACCTTGCAAACAAACAACCGAGCTGTAAGTGAAAGTAAGGCGTCATCAGCAAGACAGCTTCCTTACGGCTTTCACTGCCCCGCGTCATTAAGTGCACTCGAAGTATACGAACCGGTCAGCTTTTGTAATTGCGTTACTCAGTATGAAACCTAAGTAAGTACTTGGTATTGCAGTTTGAGGGTGATAATTGAATTCTGAAGCACTCAGCGGTGTGTCATCTGGTCTGACGCTTTGTTTAAAAATCAGAAAAAGCAACGCCTTGTTGTTGACACACTCAGAATCAGTCAGTTTACCACCAGGTGGGTCATGCCGACATCCTGCGAGTGTCGTAGTCAGTTCAGTATTACTTACCTTAGGTCAAAATTGACTGTCGCTGGTGAACATGGCCGAAACTGATAAACGGTTTACTCTAGACCGTAAACTGGGCTGAAATACAAGAGTAGGACACCGACAATGTTAACATACATGTTGCGCCGATCGATCAACCGAATTGGATGCACTTATGTAGGTGACTGTTGATTGACGGTAAATGCACCACTGCTCCGGAATTCGACGAAAAGCGAAGACACGGTTCACATATCCCTGTCTCAGACAAAATCATATGTTTTGCTGTTGCGTGCTTCCCGAGATGCAAAGAACTGACGAAGTACAACGGATGTCAGAGCTCTCTATATGATAACCAATTACAACAGCTACTGCACTTTCGCCTTAATATGGAATTTATTACCAACGCACTTAAATTTAAAGGGATGTTCTAAGATGAACATAGAACGGATACCATCAAGTGGCCTGAATGCTGAAAGAAGCAACTGTAATTACTGACGACAATGTCACTCCCAGTTGTTTAAAGGTGATAAGATTAAAAGCGACGACCACGAGGTCAAAACTCAAGTGGCAACTGTTGAGTGCGTGCTTAACAACGTTGAAAGTTGTAAGCTATCCGCACCAAATCTTGTACGAATGAAGTCAAACAGTTTGGGCGTCGTGTTTAACATGTTATTGATAAATGGATTGAGAACAACGTTACGAGCAAGTTGTAATACTCTACGTTTCAACCACCTCGGGATGGCCTTCCTCAGGAGTGTTGTAATTTCGATTACAACACTCCTGAGGAAGGCCACCCGAGGTGGTTGAAACGTAGAGTATTACAGCTTGCTCGTAACGTATTTTTTACAATCCATTTAGTAAACGCGGAAAGTTGCTCAGGAGTGTGTACAAAAGGCAAAGATTTGAGGCGGGCCAAACATTAGGTGTAAATGGCAGACATTGTCATGATATGGGTGGAATTAATCGTGCAACATCCGTTGACAAACTAACAGCAAAAATATAAGGGATGGCAAAAGCGAAAGAAAGATATATAAAAGTAACCCGAGTGATGATACATGCTTAGGCCTTGTTGGTATAGGTGAACTGAAAAACACTATAAGCAGCTTGCACTGAGAGGTAAAGAAAAAATAACGGTCTGTTTTTCTAGCGAGAGTTGGCGTACCAGATCGATGCCCCTCGAGATACAAACTAATGTACAGGGCTGAACAGAAGCAACTAAAGAAATCAGGCCTAGACCGACAACAGCGAGGGGACTTCCCAATGATAACCGAAGTGAAGGTCAAGTCTCATTAGTAGTTTACCCTGAAGATACAAACAGAATGCTCGGACGATTTTTCGAATGATAACTGAATAACATCCATAGGATCATAACGAACAAACACTCGTTTTGGAAGCAGCTCAATCCGGCTTTAAAATCAGACTTTTACTGTTGACTAGGTAACCTACGTGCTATCGGCCCGACTTTGATCGACAACCAGCGTCGAAACGACTAACCTAGCTTCAGTGGGAAACTACTTTGACATCGCGGCAGCTTGTTACCATGTGACATCCGGAGTATTAAATAACAGAGGACTCAGAAAACTTCCGTAATATGACCAATTGCAAAGGCTGATTTTATACGAGGTCGATGATTCCAACGGCCAGAAGATTTCGATCGCAAGCGAGTAAAGTAGTGAGGTTGTGAGACCAAAAAGACGAATACAGATTCGAGCTTGCGACTACGATCACCTGAACAGTCTTCGTTATTCGGTTATATCCAACTGACGAATTTGAAGAAAGGGTGGACCCAGGTAGGCTGTTAAACACACTTTGAAGGTAAATACGATGATAAACCGGAGTATGTTCTTCGGTCTTCAACAGAATAAGCTGAAAATGAGGCAAGCCCTCCGAATACTCCGATGTCTGCGTTCGATCGCTCGTATCGGGTGGCACCAGCGAGTAAGCAACGAGGAGGTTAGGAAGCGGGATATTTGGTAGTGATTGTCAAACGAGTTCTTTCGTTCAATCCTTACATTTGCACAGACTTAGATGGTTAGGTCATGTACTAAGGATGATGCCGCACCGAACTGTTTGCCGACGCTGCGGCCGACTGGCGCAAGGTGCGAGGTGGACAGATGATGACCTGGCGTAGACAAATGAAATCGTTCACGAAGGGGTTGGTCACTGTAGGTCGGGTTCGTCTCCCGGGCTGGGGCCCTCGCGACTCACAGAGTCGGTGGCTTGAGACGTTAGGTGAGATGGCGGCTAATCGAGCTCAGTGGCGTGAATGTTGTGTTGTTTGGCCGAGTTGTCTGTGAAGTGAGTGCACTTAATGATGCGGGGCAGTGAAAGCCGTAAGGAAGCTGTCTTGCTGATGACGCCTTACTTTCACTTACAGCTCGGTTGTTTGTTTGCAAGGTGTAGGCACCTTGATGTCGAATGTTTAAACGTAGACGTAGCTATTTTTAGTAGTTAGGTCCCTTCTGTGTTCCTGTACATGGTTTGACTTTTTTCACTTCATGGTTGCGTGGCAGTTAAGCATCAGTGTGAACCACTGATGTGTTGCTGTCCATGATGATGACACTCCTGAGAATGAAATTTTGAGGCTGACCGGCTAAGTAAAGCAAAATGAATCTTAATGTGTGATAACATTTTGAAATTGACAATGCGTAGATTTTCCCGGAGTGAGACAATTCAGATTTTGACCACGTGTCTAATTCAAAGTCCGTCCAAAAGCAGGGCGCTACGTTGAAAATCACTTACCGAATATCGCCGAACACTGCCGCAAACCAGTTACAGTTGAGGGCTCATCAGTTGCATTAATAAAGTTCATACATGCGAGCGCTAGGTTAGGTTCAGTTACTCAAACGGAAAATAACTCAAAGAGACAGACAAAACTGTCAACACAAGACACCATCTGGCTTTAATGAATTTTATTCCAGCAACTCGCAGGAAACTGAAAATCGATCCACGTTACGGACAGGTGTGAAGGGACCATTCTGAAAAGGTACGACAGAAGGGTGGTCAGTATCTTCAAACACCACGAGAAGCCGAATGTACAGCTAGTTGAAAAAATTTTGACCGGTGAGCAGAAAGGTGACAGAGTGTTGAATGTTTATTTTACGCCCATCTGTACGAAAAATCAGCAGCGTGATTCGCGCCTAAACAGACTTAGAACGCAAATAGGATAAAATTGACATTCGGAAAAGTTACCCATAAGCAGCGAAAATCAAATAACTTGCCTCAGAGTTTGCAGATATAGGAACACATTGTACACAACTGCTCATATGAGATGCGTCCCTTGGGCATCTTTTTGCCAGGAGTTTCGCCGTTGCATTGTGAATTACCGTTCCATCGTCTTCATTAGTAACATAGTCTTCAGTCTCTTCTTCAAACTCTTCAGCTTCAATATGGCCAGAGCCGTAAAAGTCATCACCCACAGGACTCTGAGAGTAGGAAGGACTACTGCCCTCTCGAGACGACGATTCAACGCTGTTATGGTCAATCACGCCATAAGACCTTGCATTGTTTTTACTATCCAAAGAAGAGACAGATTTTGTACGACATTTATCACGCCGGACTTTTGAAAGATGACCCACACTGATCAACATGAAACCCGAACTAGATTCTTTCGAACTATGGCCAGAGTTCAAAGCCAAGTCCAGACGAGAAATAACTAAACGGCAGACCGTTTCATTATTATTGTTTGAGACATACTTCCGGAAACACCAGACACATTGGAACCATCTTTGATATCAGTGCTTGTGCAAACGGGTAGACGATCGGAATGGTCATCAACATAACTGCCTTGTACAGCCGCAGAACCGTTTACAACTGCGCTGACCGGTTTCAACTTGATGACTTCCTTTTTTTTCGTATCTAAGCTGCCTGACATTGTGCCCCGGGAACAAAAAGGTTGCCTGCGTAATCCCAGGGCGCTCACCCTCACGCACTTAGGACCATTATCGGAGGGGGGCAGGGAAAGCCGCCAAAACCGGAGACGGATTAAACCAAAGAGCCGTGCTGTTCATTATATTGCCTTACATTTTTCACTATCTATCATGGATAATTCACACCAGTGTATCCTGAAATTTATGTGGAATGATGTTAACTAAGACCTCAACTGGGCGTCGAGTTTTCCCCAATGGTGCCCTGAATTGTAAACAGGGAGATAGGGTGAATCATTATGTGTTCTGTATGGTGGACTGACAGCAAGAAAAATGAAGAGAAAAACACACAAAGCAATACGAAAAAAGCACGTTATGATTCATTGACAGCGAGCGAGCTACGAATGTGCCAGTTGACCTGTTGCGCGGGTAACTCGAAATTTGGTTCACATTTCCACGCTGTCATTGTCTATTCATATTTTTGCCCTATTGGTGCCCTGTGCATCAAAAGATTACATACGATTACTGTTATTCGTTATCGAATAACATGCTAATTTCGTTACGTTTTGAAATTAATTTGGTCTGTTTTATATTGGTGCCCTCAGCATCAAAATTTATACAGTTATTATCGTCACCGTTTAACGTATCAATTTAGTCGATTGTTATCCGGATAGATATTTCGCTCGGTTCCAATATTTCCTGGATTCACGTACTATCCCCGTTGTCTACCTCCTTGTATTACGCTTACAACTACCTTTTTGTTCACAAACTATAACACAATGACACGCACGAGATCCAGCAGCATCGGTGGATCGGACGTATCGAGTGTTTGTGGCCGGATTCGGCTGCCGCATGACTGTTCAGAACGGCATGCAGTGCCAGACATGTCTACACTGGTACCACACTAAGTGCACCGGCCTCAAGAGGACCAATGCACTCTGCTGGCTTCTTCAAAAAGGCTATTTATCTGTATGAGCTCCCTTTTTTGTGAAGGCTACAATTTGTACAGAGCTTTATCCGTCCCGCTGCTCTCTACCCCCAGCAGGAACGAGAAACTTTTAAGTATAGTTGCAAGACGTCTAAAAATTTCATTGCGCTGCACTTGGCGACGGTTGAACGAGTTCCGGTTGAAACATCCACTGCTGTGTCTGACATGAAGCCAAAATTGAGCTCGCTGAACGAGTACATTGCGCTCGCCCTTCCAGGTGTGGCGGCTGCTCGCAAAGGCAGTGGCTTTGTCCACAGCTCAAATTGAGGAAGCCGCGACAAACTTGAGGGACAAGGCACTCCGGGAGAGAGGCTCGTTTTGTGGGGACGATTTCCTATCACATCCTCTCCAAGTGAACAAGCCAGAGCGGTGTTAAACACCTCATTCCCTCCAGAATTAACAAACTTGGTTTCTGCCAGCAGACTCCGCTCCAAAGCTACCAAGAAGTCACTCGGACTTCTCGTGACGTTACCCGCGAAGATTAGCACGGGGGAAGTACTGGACAAAACAGTTCAGCTAAAGAAAGTCATGACAACTCGGGGGAGTATCACTGGATCACTCATTGGAAGAGCAGCAGAGGTGCTCCCAGCTTGATAGAACAAAGTCACGCATCAAGGCTGACCCCAAACTTCAAGCCAATGTTGAAGTCCTTATTCCTATTCTCAAGAGGGAGACCAGTGTCTTTAAATGGATCAACCCACGTGCCCACACCCACATCAGAGGTGGCTCTCATCCCCTTGGATGACCAGTCGTCTTTGGAGATGCACGGGTCTGAACCAGTAGCTCCCAAAGACGCTACAGACAAACAATCTTGCTCTAAACCCCCAACCATCAGTCTCCAAAACGTCCCATCAAGAACTATTTTATTCCTAAGATTCACAACTCAATGAGTCTGCTTGGGTCACCTCCCGCATCTAGACAGGCTCATACTTGGCTCATTCCAGCCGCATTTTCTCTACCGGATCACGGTCATTTCGTCCTAAGTTCTCTCCTAACCTAAAATCCCACCCAAAAATCGGAGGGTGCATGATTGTAAACCACTCTCCAGTAATTCAGAAATTGAAGGCGGTCCAAAATCCATCAACATTGGGCCAACAAAAACGAACGAAGCGTCCCACCAGAACGTTCACATGTGCTCAAGATGTGACGAAATGGCCGGTACTCTCCAGAAAGGCTTAGGAAACTCTGATGCCGTCTACACACTCCCCCTCGCTACTAGGACTGCTTTATCAAGCTCTTCACCACGCATTCCTTGTCGGTGTTATTTACCGATCGCCGTCGTGCAGCGCATCCGACGACGAGGCCATTCTTGCCGCCCTAGACCGTCTCTCGTCTACACAGCGTTTCTCCCATCTTCTCATTATGGGTGACTTCAACGCACCCAAACTCAACTATATAGCTGCTTCTCAAGAGGACTCTGACTGCGGATTTTCGAAATCCCTGGCATTGTTGATCCATGAGAAAGCCTGGACACAGCATGTCGAACTACCTACACGGCACCGTCCAGGACAGATACCCTCATTGCTTGATCTGGTTATCACAAATGAAGCTCATCTGGTAGATAGAGTGGTCATCAAACCACCGCTGGGGCATAGTGACCACATGCTACTAGCTTTCGATTTTATCTGTTACTGGTTCCAAAATGCCGTAACAAAGACTTCATCCAGAAATTTCCAGATGGCTGACTTTGACGCACTAAAGACATTCTTAAGTACACTCAATCTTGTGTCTGACTCAGTGAACTCAAACTACCTTTCTTTTAAAGCTGCCATTCGCAAAGCATATGAGGCATTTATTCCTCTAAACTATGGAAGTTCTCCTCTCGCTCACCGCTTCCGCGGAACATACGTCGTCTTCTTGATCTACGTTCCCGTCTATTCTCTAAGCAGAAGCTAACGGGCAAGCCGGAGGATCTAAAAGCCTTTCGCTCTGTACGAAACAGGTGCAAGCGGGAAATCCGTCAACACACCCAACGGGTACAGTCAAAGATCCTACTAGTAGCCCGCGAGAATAAGAATTTTCTCTTCAAGTACATGCGCCGCCAGAGAAAAACTAAGCCCTCGGCGCTTTCGCTGCGGCTTCCCGACGGGGAAACCTCCTCCAACCCCCAGGTGGTTGCTGAGTGTTCAGAGAATACTATTCAGCAGTTTACAATGTGGTCCCGCCAAACTGGCATCCGATTCTCCCGCGGAGAAATTTCCAATGCCCACTCCTAACAGCTGAATTCTCTGTGCTCGACGTTCAGGATCTCTTGCTTAAGATCAATCCTTATAGTGCAATGGGACCAGACGGGATCCATCCTCGGATCCTCAAAGAAGCGGCCCTTGGTTTGGCGATGCCCCTCCATGGTCTGTTTAAACAGACACTTCGGACCAGCACTCTTCCGGAGGCATGGAAAGAGGCCATTGTCACACCTATTTTAAGGCAGGCGATCGTCACTCCCCTGCTAGTTACCGGCCGATCAGCCTTACCAGCATCCCGTGCAAGGTAATGGAACGTCTTTTAAAACGCGCCATCCTTAAGCATTTCTTCTCCAATAACCTTTTCTTCTCTACCCAGCATGGCTTTCTTCCCGACCGGTCATGCATAACCAATATGCTAATCTTCATGGATAGCCTGACAGACGCCAAAGACAATGGCCATATCTCGGATGCTATCTTCTTCGACTTTGCCAAAGCCTTTGACCGTATCCCACACGATTATAACGTGCACGCTTATTTTTACGCCTTTTGAGGAAGCTAACTCTGCCCCGAATGACATATCGCTACCGCCGCCACCTGAGTGAACCTCGCTTATCTTACAGACGTTATCTCGTTAAGATAGTTGATGTAACGATCGACAGGCTACAGTATTTGACATTTTATTAAAATCATTTGCTTATCTGATAAGCACTTTCGTCTCTCATTAAGACCCCTCCCGTGAAGTAACATCAGATTCCCACTATATAATTGACGGGCTTGACGATTATGTTTCTGCGGCTAGTTTCTACGGATGTTTCTTCGTCAATAACTCGCACTATCATCTCATTGCGCTATGGAGAACACAGCCATTTTGGGTAACAAAGTCGAGAACACTAGTTCTTTGCGGTGGCCAGACCATTCCCTTTGAAATTTCAAGGTAGGGTTCCATCAATTGGAGGCAGTGTTTGCGACGACATGCCTCAACTCGTTGTCATCTGAGACTTTGTGCGTCGTTCAGTTGCTATCTAGCGACGTGACGACAGGTGTTGGAGGCCTTATCAAACACATCTTCTGGAAATCCATACGACGTCCGGCATACGTCGAGTACTGGAAAAGTCAGACACGGATTGCCACTATATTCACCTACCATTGCTGAGCTGGAAGGTAGAACGACGCTACTATTGTTGCGGTACATGCGTGGGTGGCCGTAAGCTGAATGATATCTGAAAACCACTCTGGTCGAATAAATTCCAGTATAATACGTGTTGTCTTTTAATGGCCTTTGCAAAAGGAAGTTCTCACGAATCGCTAGTGAACATGGGAGAATAATCATGGACAGTTACCATATAGAGCCGTCATATGTTGCTTCCAAACCACACGCGGAGATGTTCACACGAGCGACTGTGAGCTGGAGAACGTTATTACAACAGTAAATATCCGAACCTAGCCGTTGACGGAAAGGCCAGCATGACGAAGACGCATGACAAACGGCATTCAAGGTCGGGGTTTCGAGGTCTTATTGGAACCACCTTCATATACATGGCTACAAACCAATGAAGTGTGAGAAGCCATGCATCTTCATCCCCCATTTACCTCTACAATCTACCTTGGAGGCCAGCCCGTGGCGGCGACTGCTGTCAATAGCAAGCCACTATCATGTTACATATTACACCTGAGGGGCAGGCATTCCGTCAACAATTTTTTGCCGAAACCAACGCCGAAATCAGCATCATTTCCACCTACAAAGTCGCTTCACCGAAACCGCTCACAATACGCTTGTTGCCACAAACCAGAGCCACATTGACAACTGGGCGAAAGTGTGTGCATCCTTGACCTTGACTTGAGGCAACCGTTCGAGTGGTTGTTTCGTTTGACCGACGCTGAAGCGTTCATTATCAAGATGGACTTCTTGGATCAATCTGGACTCTTGACTGGCGTCAAAGGGGCGGGTGGGTTGACGGCGTAACGTCCCTTTCTGATCATGAAGTATACGCCAAAGCCAACTCGCTTGGCATACGCATTACAGTCCCGGAAACTTACTACGAATTTCACCCACTTTTGAATGAGTCTCTTTGACTCGTACAACCGCCATATATTTCCAGGCCCGTGATGCACAATATGCAGCCTTAAGCTATCACAGCAGATCACCTGTGCACGCGCAAACACGCCGGTTTCATATCTCTAAGCTCCAGGTAGCAAAAGCTAAATTTGGACACATGCTTTAAATAAGCAACATCCCACTCTTAAGCATTAATTGCCCATCCATGACTGCATGCAGTACCCAAAGGATCGCCCACTGCATAGAGGCCATGAGGCGAACACCGCGCTTAGAACAACGCAACTTCCCCAAATCGCTATCCAATGCTACACACCCGGGATTTTGCTCTGGGCCTAACCAATAAGAACGTGATGTTCAAACTGGACCTTGACCGGACATATCATCACATCTCAGCTGCACCAAAAGATATTCTCAAAACCGCGATAACCGCGCCATTTGGTCCGTATGAATTTTTTCTGCAAGCCTACGCAATACGGCACAGAGGTTCCGCCGTTTTACTAACGAAGTTTCACGCAAACTGGATTTTGCGTATGTCTGATTGAATAATGTCCTAATTACCATTAAAACGCTGACAGAACACACATAGCAACGTCGCGAAGTTTCGAAGCGAGTTCAAAACTACGATGTCAGCATAAATGCATTCACCTGTCATTCGAGCCTCAAACCTAGATTTTCGCGGGAACTGTATTAATTCTCCAGATGCACCATTTTTACCCGAGAAAATCAGTGCAATTGTATCGTTTTCCTTGCCGTCCATTATGAAGCATGTTAGTCGCTCTTTCAGAATGGTTAACTTTTGTCGCTGCTTTATGCCGAACTGTGCCACTACTCTTGCTCTCCTTGATGGGTGTACTGGAGGATTCCAACAAAACCATTACTTATCTTAGGTGCAACACAGGCATTTGAGAGCGTTACGACGGCCTTAATTAACGCTGTAAACGTCCACAATCCGCACTGGTATCCCAAATCCGTCTGTTTTTCCCTACAGATGCATTCAGTTAAGCCGTTGTGGACAATAAATCTCGATCGCCTGCTCTTTTTCATACAGGCTACAGCAAACGCATGCGAAATACAGCACTTTCGGGTCTGAATTACTTTCTACATACCTTGGCGTCAAGCATTTCCGACACTTGTTGGAAGGTTGACACTTGACGGTTGCAACCAACATTAAGCCCCACAGGCTGTAACAGTGGCAGAGAGAACACGTGACTCATTCTTACTGACTATAAGCCGTTGGTGTACGTTTTTCCTGCCGAGCTCGACAAACCCTAGCCAAGGGGGTTTCAACACCCCACTTCATCTCCCAATTTTCGACGGACATACCATAGTAATAACGAAACTAGCATCTAGGCTGGTGAACCATCACGTCCACAGACAGATCATACACATCAATCTACTCTCCTGGATTCGACAGACTCACCGACGTTAGGACAAAAGACGATTCCGTGAAATGTCTGATTCAATCGTTGAAATTGGTGCCCACATTCCTTAAGGATACTAGTGTGCACACTTTGTGCTACACATGCAATGGACATTCGCGTCCCTGCGTACCGAAATCCCCAGATGCCTAGCATTTGAATACCCTGATTCACGGTCTCACCGAAGTGAACGCGTCCTTGTCGGGCTTATTGCTACGGGTTTCACATGGCTACTATTGAGTAGTAACTTCTGTTTCTGCACTAACAACGAATATGGTTCCAGCGAAGTTGGGTCCTGAAACACACCATCACGAGTTTAGGTGTGTTCCACCTCCACTCGACGCACGGCGTAACCATGTGCAGATTGATGTCGCTGGACTCTTGACCCCATCAAGTGATTTCGCGCATAATCTGTCACAGCTAAAACCGTTTCGGCCGGAACAATCGCAGAGGCGCTTGTCGAATATTGGATGGCGAACTTCGCCGTCCCTCCAATTATAACAACGAACCGTGGTACCCGATTGCAGTTTGGTCTGTTCCGTAAATTGATACAGATTCTGGGTGATGTTCGTGTATATACGGCAGAATATTACCCTCAAGCAGATGGATCGATAAATCAATCCGAAGGCCGAATAGAAGCCCAGGAAAACACGCCGAAAATGGCGGTGTACCCGCAACGGGGACATTCGTACAACTGCGTGGGGAGCAGACTTTTGAATGGATCTTTGCCGGCAATTATCCGTTTCGAGGGATTCGGCTTGAAGGTCGTTCAAAAGGGAAAACGGTCATTTTGGCGCGAATCCTCGTTTTTTAAATATTTTTGGAAATTTTAAAATCGGAATTTCAGGCAAAGTACTCACAATGCATCAATTTTAAATAAACAGCGGTACTGCAAATATTGAAATACATCGATCAAGTGCCAAAAGTACTGGTTTGGTGATAAAAAATTTCCACCATTTTTGCGAAAATCACCCGTTATTGGCGTTAGCTCACTTTTTCAAGTCTTGTGAATGCGCTCATTGCAATTTCCCAGATGGAATACGTCATTCTATAGCCTGAGAGTGCTTCATTTTGCGTGGTTCCGAAGATATGGTCGAAATGGAAATATACGACCACACAATGTTGGCATTGCAATTGAACAAGAACACTGACACATTTGATGTGTCGCTATGCTAGTTTCTAGGTTCGTACGCTCGAGGTTCTCCCAGCCTTACGTTAACGCGGAACGGAAGTCGTAGTGAGAAGACGGTGAATCTGCAAACAAACTTTATTCACTAATTTACTCACCGTTCACAAGCAGACTTCAACGCAATAGTTTAAAGATGCGAAGGAGTTGGACGTGGAGAACCTAAAGGCAAGCACAACCGCACGGCAACCGCCAGATAGGACGAATGTCGACGGAAACTCCAGTCGACCTTCAGAATTCAAACAAGCGTCAGAATGGTTGGGCGGCGTTCCCAACGGTGACAGCTAAAACATTGTTATCCTAGTGAATGTAGCCTATAGTAGCAGAGCTGGCGCGGATTCATCATAGAGTCACGACTAAGACTGCGATACCTACGCCAACACACTAACTTTGATGTTAGTGGTTTGTAGTAAATTTACATTCACAAGATAATGTGAACAGGCACGGTGGTACTGGTAAGGCAACTCTCACGTCGCAGGGAGTTTAGGATTTTGGGGACGTCGAAGGTGATCTCACTACAAAAGTCACCTAGAAGGGCGACTAAGACAGGAAGCCTTCTACCTATAAATTCTGATCCTATGCCACAGCTGTTGTTTTGCTGGCCAGCCGCGCGCGAGCCACCCAACCTGAAAACGCCTCCTGAGGACGTGACAGGGGGTGTGATTTCCTCATTGCGCAGGCACAAAGTGCTACGGCGTTCAAGGTTGGTCTCCTTGGGCCCAGCAACTGCTGCTATGCATCGCGTTAGACCTAGAAATAAGAAAAGGTGAAGTACCTGTATGTTAGAGAAAAGGCAGATACCCACCGTAACGCGTGTCTTGAAGCGCCTGAGGATATTTACAGTTAAGTCCAGGTGTCTTCTGTGCACAATAGACCAGGAAATTGTACCTACGAAAAACTGTTAGTGGCTGGTCAGGCTGAATCAGCAACTAATGTGAATTCCTACTGCATTCTCAGACGCTGACCATAACTGTAGTTAATCAGGCATTCTCAAACGTTCTCCATGGGCTAGGTTAGCGAGACTTTGCTAGCGATTTCATTCTCTGGATAGATCAGAATCAGCAATGTCTGAAAATGAATCCAAGTATATTTTACTATATACAGCTCTTCTGTTTGATATATGGTTGGGAACAGTTTGCCGATTAGGTTCGCGGGACTTCGCTTTCCGGGTATGACTTTGAAATGGTCCTTGGCGAACATCCTGGTTCATATATTGGCGATAGCCTGAAACTGTAATATATATATGCTGCAACCGACACTAAGCATGTAGAGCATACATTCCCAACCCCGTGTTACCAATCAGCAATGTCTCTGAAAGTTAATATAACTGCAACACAGGTGAAGGGTAAGTGATCTGTTGATCATTGTTTTGACTCCCCGTACTATTGCAGCCACAACTTATCCAGTGGACTTGACAATCAGAACTCTGTTTCTCGCGACTTTTGGTCGATATTGTCACCAATTTCAGAAGCATAGCTCTATGTTCTGCGATGTTCCATCATGTTACTTATCAACTGTTAGAACACCATTTATCACTTCTGGTGCTCCACGATTGTCTACCCACGGGTCTCCAATGTGTTTTGATTTGAGTACTATCTGGGCGCAGGATATGCGCGACATCACCCCGAAGTGTACGGTTTACGTTTATCTTCGTTTGCCCGGAGTTGTCACAGACCTTTCCATTGTGTTGTGGGCAATTATGTAGCGACTATAAGAAATGATATTTTTTTGATAGTCGCATTCACCTGTACATTTTTGATGAGTTTGGTTTTTCACCTACTTTTGTTTTAGTCAAGCCATCCTTTCTGTAATCGACGAACCTCTCTTCATGAAACGAAAGTATCACAGGGGAAGCCTTTTTCTAAAGCGTGGGTTTTGGGTGGAATCAAAAGGGATACCACGAATGCGTTTATGGTAGTATGCCCTGAAAACAAACCAGATTCCGCCACGCTGATTCCCATTATTTGTCGTCATGTGCGCGTGGGTCTAATCAAACATTTATCACACTCGATAACAGCCTAATACCATCATTATAACTGACGGGCTCACCGAGCACTGGATACGATAGCTCATTATGAGCATTGGACTATCAACCACTCGGTTAACTTTGTGGATCCCGAAAATTCAGTCATCCACACACAAAACATCGAAAACTTGTGGTCCGGTCGCCAAAAGCACTTTAGAGCAATATCTAGATCTAATCGACAGCTATTTAACTCGCACTTACAGATTTTGTGGCGCAAACACAATCCATGTGACGGCGTGGGACGGCTGTTATTCACTTCATCGCACTTGGATTCACTAAAAGCACTTTAGAGCAATATCTGGATCTAATCGACAGCTATTTAACTCGCACTTACAGGAAATTTTGTGGCGCGAACACAATCCATGTGACGGCGTGGGATGGTTGTTATTCACTTCATCGCACTTGGATTCATTATCAAACATTGCTGAATCTGATCTATCCAGAGGATGAAATCGCTAGCAGTCTTGCTGACCTAGCCCATGAAGAATGTCCGAGAATGCAGTATGCATTCACACCAGTAGCTGCTTCAGCCTGACTAACTATAGCTATGATCAACGTCTGAGAATGCAGTATGCATTCACACCAGTAGCTGCTTCAGCCTGACTGAGAATGCAGTATGCATTCACACTAGTAGCTGCTCCATCCGATTGACTTAGGCTATGATCAACGTCTGAGAATGCAGTATGCATTCACACCAGTAGCTGCTCCATCCGATTGACTTAGGCTATGATCAACGTCTGAGAATGCAGTATGCATTCACACCAGTAGCTGCTTCAGCCTGACTAACTACAGCTATGAACAACGTCTGAGAATGCAGTATGCATTCACACAGTAGCTGCTTAAGCGTGACTAACTACAGCTATGATGAACACCTGATAATGCAGTATGCATTCACACTAGTAGCTGCTCCATCCGATTGACTTAGGCTATGATCAACGTCTGAGAATGCAGTATGCATTCACAACAGTAGCTGCTTCAGCCTGATAACTACAGCTATGATCAACGTCTGAGAATGCACATGTAGCGACTATAATAAATGATATTTTTGATAGTCGCATTCACCTGTACACTTTGATGATTTTGGTTTTTACCTACTTTTGTTTTAGTCAAGCCATCCCTTTTGTAATATCCGTCCCGGGGCTAAAATCACAACTCGCTCCGTGCCTCGCTAGCTTGACGTGCTTTCTCTGTACACTCTATTTTCCAGGGTCGATACTAATACACGAGGGTCAACGCGCTGAGTCTTTGTTTTCATTGTCGATTGGTTTTCGATAGTGAGTACAGACTGGGTATTATTCTGTTGGACTAGTTCCAACACACTATGCATTCACACCAGTAGCTGCTCCATCCGATTGACTTAGGCTATGAACAACGTCTGAGAATGCAGTATGCATTCACACTAGTAGCTGCTCCTTCCGAATGACGTTCGCCATGAACAACATGGAGAACGAACACATGCGGGAAGTGATGAGAAACTTGTATTTGAAGCGTCTGTGGTACATGGTAATCATCATTTTTGAGTCCGTTGATTGTCATATTGATCGGAGTATTTTTCTGCACCGCGATAGATACCTGGCGTTTTAACCATCAAGTCGCGACTGGCTGAGAGGTATACCTCCCAATGATCGGCAGGCAGCTTGAGTTCATCTGTTTCCGTATACTGTTTCGTATGAACGACACGCGACCTCAATCTAGTTGGAAACAATGCAGTAGAGTGAATAAGGTTTCATGGTACTATTTTGTAAGAAATAAAACGTATAAAACATATGGCTTCACACCTTGACCGTGGCGGTCAGTATCAGCAATAAAGATGTGCCCTAAATCATAAATCGATTGCCTAAAGTCGAATAAACATTACAGAATGAGCGTAGAAAGTCAACTCACAAGTCCTCTTAGTAATGCTAGCAGGACAGAAAAGGTTCCCTTTCGGTGAAGCGGGCTGAATGAAAGTAAGAAGGTTGCACAGTGACCTCCAAGTAGATAAAACAATACACACGGGTGAGTTGGTACGGTGCAGCTGTGAAATTGATAGCGAGTTATATACATAGGTGTCTGGAAGAATATTTAGGAAGAATTTTCACCTACCATCCGGAGAGAAATTCAGGTGGACCAGTTATATATATCCCACATTTTGACCAACAGGAACTCTGAAACAATCGTCCAGCCGCAAATCTGAGCTTCCACTCAATCTGTCAACTTTGTGAGCGCGGATATTAAAGTGCTGAACCTTTGAAGTCTTTGGTCTTTTGCAAAGCATAACTTCAAAATCCAAATTTCGTTTTTATCTTCTCATACATAGTGTTTTCTAAAAATAAAATCATTTGCTCCATTATTATTCATTCTGAGTCATCTTGAGAGCGAAATCGC
>LOND01000132.1:2164-14185 GCA_014220965.1 Paragonimus kellicotti | reverse complement strand
GTGGTCATCACATTCGACACCGCCACAACCGTTCGAGATCTAGGAATATGGTATTCAAACTCCTTCAATTTCTCCGAACAAGTACGCTTTCAGGTAGCAAAAACTAAAAGGACAATAGGCTGTATCAAAAGGACATTCGGCCTACCGGATGGATGAAGCGGCAGGCCGTTGTTTATCAGAAATGTGGTGGCTGACCCCCATTTGGGTATTGAACCTTCTTTTACTGTCGCCTACGAAAATCTGATAGTCTATGTTAGAAAATCTTCAACGATCATTCACCAAAAGCTTGTTAGGATATTCATCCTCACTTACCTATAGTGAACGTTGTCAATCACTTTGTATTGATCCACTTTGGTTACGAAGCCCAGAATTAAATCTTACACAGCTGTATAAATTGATACATTCGGAACCCATCACTACAGCGTTCGCCGTCAATTTTCAACACAGCTTCCCATATGACCTAAGAAACGTAGGTTCCACTTTGCCAGCCTCTGTTAGCTCGGAAAGAAGATACGCGCCAACTTCTTCATTGTAAAATATTCCTATATTTGGAATAGGCTTCCGAATCAACATTCGAGCGTTTCCAAAAGGTCTGGATAACTATCATACACAGATCATATCCGTGTATCTTCAAACTTTTGTGTATTTTCCGATGTCCTTTTTGAATGTGGTCCGAGGAGAACATTTAGCTGTCAGATACATGTAACATACATACCCGTCCCTATTTACTTACTTGGAACAAAAACAGGAAAAAACAGGATTATGACTCACATATATTATGTATGCCCATTCGTAATAACCTATTCACCCTGGTAAACCATCAGGCTATAGTTGTTGGTATCCGATATTGACGGTTTATTTGACTAGCATACAAAAACTCCAAAGAAAACTGAAAAAATGCTGCCCACGTTTACCTCACATAAGTGCATTGAAACCTCAATTCACATCTCGTGCTGTCTTCCCTGCCTCAAACCCTACTTGTTAACCACTATTACCAGTTTGTGTTGTGAAGTATAGATGATAGCTTAAACAGTGACCCAATGAAACAAACCAATGTCAAAACTTCGTCAAGGACTTTTGATGATGACCATCTAGTGAGACAGACCCATTGGGTATTTGACAACCATAAGTGACAACGTTCGATTTGTTCGCCTGAGAACGTCATGAGCCATGTTTTGCACCACGACTCCAATGATGCTAGGTCCTGTCGTATATTTTGTAGACAGAAGACGAGGTTGCCAGGCTGTCGAAATGTGTAGACGATTTTGATATCGTCAGCAAACAGAAAGGTTTCCATGTCTAGAGCATCGATTACCAGCCCTGTGTTAAGAGTGTGTGCGATGATGAAACCATCATATTGACTGCAGTGAACTCAAAGTCTGAATGGGATACTAGGGACTCCGTCCGCAGACAATTTCGTTTCAACTTTCTACATTATGTGCAACTCGATTTAGATCGCGAGGTGTGCAAACTAGGACGCTGTTTTGTAGCTGGTCAACACGGGCCGGCTGTAAGTCAAGCAGCACTGACAGTCAATGTTGGTTGACTGCCAACGTCATAAACGGAAACAGTGCATTTCACAGAGATCGTCACACGTTGGAAGGTGGATCTGTCGGACCAGCGGCTGTGGCCGTCTCATCAAAATGTGTTTCAACAGAAGTGAAAATCAGTATAATATATCCTGAACGATCTAAAGTCAAGCTTATCCTGAATTCTTCCATGTGTTTCTTATCACCTTTGTTCATAAGTTAAGTCAGGTGTGCAGAGCAGCTCGTAGAGTGGACATATATTACTTATTAGGGCATTGTCTAGAGCTCAGGCTAGCTGGACGGATCAGCTACTACTGTGAACGAACAGCTTTGGTCAACTTGAGGTGGCGCATGCACATGGGCTTTGCAATCCCATGCTCCGTTCGAACGGCAGTAGTTTCATTTTCTACGTGAATCAGAATAACGAATGCGTGCAGTAATGAGTTGAAGCATAGTGCCTTACTTACAACACTTCCGCGTGAGACGAGATAAACATTAGTTCACCAACCACGTTTCCGGGAGTTCGTTTCACTAAATGATCTGGAAGTGTAGCTGGAACCGACGGTTGTTCGATCCGGCTATGACTCGTAGGTGCTACATAGAGAACGACCACAGATTTTTGATCTTCTGCGTATCAATAACCGTTTTCGGGTTCCAAGAAGTTCAGTGTCCAGTATTCGTAGTGGGCTATTTTACCCAAAGCCTTTTAAACTTTTCATTCGTTCTTTATTATTATGATGTGAGGTTGGAAGCGGAATCAATACATTATGTAATCGGCTTACTCGGGCATGTCTCCGAATGGTGGGTGATGAGTTGACCGTGTCTCATCTGGTTCCAGAGCAAACCACCATGAACGTCCTCCGAATTTCCTTTTCTATGCCATCAAGTACCCAGTCATTTAGGAAGTGACACCAACAATGGAACTTTCTAGTCCTGAACAGTGACTCGTCTATTTCAACGATAGAATGAGTCCCATCCATTCAATGCAGTTAACCTAAAGATTCCATCACCACACACTCCCTTGGCACTGAACATATGAATCAGATACACGACTAACCCACGAACGTGGTGGTATGGTTTCGTCTGAACTTTACTCTGATATTTAGTGTGAAAGTGCAATATAAGCGCAATGTGGTCGGGAATTACAAATTCATTTATATCTCCCAAACCACGCGAAATTGAGCGTTTCTGCACGATGGAAGTATGTATTCCACCTATGAAAATTCCGATGGAGGCATTTTCACAACGCAAAATCGATAACATTCTACTTAACTCAAGTGCGAATATGAATTTTTTGGATGTGACGTATATCTGTCTCTTATACACATCTATTTTACTAAATGAAACCTGTGTATTTTCCCCGAAGTATGCATCTCAATGCTTGCGAAAAATTCGAAAAGAATTTCTTGTCCACATGTTTGTTTCTGGCTCGTCTCAAAATTTAAACGCAATTTTTGTTGAAAAAATTGATTATCCACTTTATTAACCTTCATAACGAGAGAGCACTTTTCTTGAAATCCCATCGGTCGTGGGGTGTAGATTCCAATCATCTCGACAGCCTTTTCTTGGAAGATAGTTCTACTAACCAGAACGTCTGAATCAGCCTTATTGGAACCGTGGATTGTCTGTTACGGAGTGAAGCATCCTGAATCTCCAAGAACGACTCAACGCGTACCGTTTTTAACCTCCTCTGCTGTAGGTCTACGTCTAACCCTCGTTGAACTGCGAAACTGTGTTCTGACCCGCTTATTTAGGTCCATATTAATATCGACTTAGTGAAACTGGGCATGGACGTGCGTCGATTTTCAACGCACTTGAAGTCCATCGGCGCAGAATCACGTGATATCTCTACTAACTCGGAAGCGCGTTTCAGTCATGTTCACCTCAACAGTCTGACCATTACAGTGTTCAAAACGTTACCGATATATCTTTACGTGTTTAGCTCGCTTCATCAATGGCAGGTTGCAAATGCTGTATGCAATCGGTAGACCAAAAATATCTCTGTAATCTTTGTGGTGAAATCCCTTTTCAAGTTGCTATCATTTTGTTGCGTGTTGCAGTTCTTGAAATCGTAGAATTCTGTTGCTGGAAATTTTTTGTTTTAATCTTCCGAAGACGTAAGCAAGGAGTGTGCGGTAGTTTAATGGCATAGGGATTAATGGAAAAATAACGAAAATTTGCATTTCACGTTATTTAGGAAAATTAATGGTGGAATATAATGAGAATCGATGTCATAGACGTGGAAACACGTGCTTTTATTTAAATCTGAATGTAATTAGGCAGGAAAACGTGATATACTTCCGACGATTGGATCATGAGGACTACGCTTTTTATAAAGCTGCGAACGTAAGATACGTCATAAACATATTGCAACGTAGGATTATGCGCAAAAACTGGACAAGTCAGTGGTATTTTCTTAGCTATATTCGGCATGCATAGCCGTCGTTTGCTACGACAATTGCACATTTTCCAAGGGATCATGACGTACAGTATAATGCCGCCGAGGACAGTTGTTGAACGAGCGACATCGTGAAGCACTTCTCGCCTGAAAGCTTACCACAGTCCAAGGCAACTCTCTTAGCTAACGAGTGAAGGCAAACAGTATTCCATGCTTGAACACTTATAACTGCTCCATCCATTTGTCCTACTTCACGAGTTAAGTCAAGCAGTAGTCCATGCTTAGACACTTATAACTGCTCCATCCATTTGTCCCACCTTACGAGTTAAGTCAAGCAGTACTCCATGCTTCATCAGTTGCAAATGCTTCAAATATTTGTCGCACCATGCAGGTCAAGCAAACCAGTACTCCATGCTTAAGACACTTATAACTGCTCCATCCATTTGTCCTACCTTACTAGTTATGCCAAACAGTGCTATATGCTGAAACGCAGGTGAACGTCTGAAGTCACTGAGAACGAACACATGGGATATCGACGTGAATTATGTATTTGAAGTCTGTGGAAAGTGGTACATACTAACTCCACCTTCATTCAGCACATGATGTAGCCATTGGTTTTCACGCGTTCTGCGTGTCCTTCCGGATGACTGATGCCCTGTGTCACATACAGTCGTAATCATCTTCGTTCATCACATGATATCTGCAAGAAAACTGTGTACGCATATGTGAATGAACTCACTTTCTTCAATTATATCAACAGGATAGTCGCTCCAGGTTATGTTGATTCGCGCTTTCTTCGGCTTGTGTGTAACCAGTACATTGTCAGCGGGCCCGTCTAAGTCGACATCCGTTGTGGGTGGTGTGCGGGAACTTGGTTTTCATAATCACTGGGAGGTGCCAACAATCATCCTCCTCCTCATCATCATCATATCAGCCATGAGCCTGACCAAAAGGTACTGTGGCTCGGGCTGCCGCTCACCTCAACAGTGACGTGGAATATCCTAGAAGAAAACGTTACTAAGAAGGTTGAAAATTAACAGAAAAAGTCTAATCGGAAGAACTAGAAATGTTATGTATGCAGGTATGCCATTGACTGCGATGTGCCGCCATCCCGGATAGCGTCTTCAACCAGCGGGTTCAGTGATCGCGAGGATCCCATCCAGGCAGGCAACACCTACCCACTTTACTCAGTGGAGCAGTCAGGGTCTTCATATTTCGTGACCACGTTGTCGCTTGACCACCATGTGGTTTCACCCAACTGTTGGTGGCCTCAGTATATAATGCTCGGTACGGTAAACGATCAGCTGGCATACGGAGTACGTGACCTAACCATCGCAGGCTGTGCAACGTGAGTAGTTGACCAATTGATCGCGCATCCCGAGCGTTCCGGAATACGCGCCGGCGAACTGCCGCATTGCTCACGCGATCAGTCCACTTAATGTGGGCTAATTTGGCGGAGACAACGATGGTCAAATACAGCAAGCTTGTTGATATCTTCCTTGCGAACAGGCCACGTTTCCGAACCATAGAGCAAAACAGAACGCACACAAGCATTATATACTCTTCCTTTCAGCGACAATCGAACGTCTTTTCAACGCTACAGATTGAGTCGTGGAGTCCGTCCGTTCAGATGTTTTTGGACAAGATGGCTTGCGAACGTGGTCATTCTGTGAAGAATGTTCTTGACATACCAGTCTACATCGACAACTTCATGACGGTCGCATTCGTACGTCGTTTGTATTTCGTACTCCCGCATCAGCCACTTGCTGTGGATCCATAATTTTTGAATGGCAACGGCTAGGAAATCCCTTGCGTGCGTCTTCTTCAACCGTCCGTTTGCATTCTCCAGCCTATTATTCGTACGACTGCCGAAGTGGACAACATCGCTTTGCGCATGAATGGCCCACTTGAGCTTGATGTACAGCCAATGACAACAAATAATTCAGAAATTCTTATCCGTTCGGCGGATGATATGTAAGTCACGTTTGAACCTACGGTATACGGTGTAAAGGTGCAGCTTATTCTTCTTCATTGTCTACCGTAGCCATTCGGTGGAAGAGATAACGACTGCGGAGAGTTCGTCTTTAACGAAAATGACAAACAAATGTTACCCACTTACACGCTTACGTACGGCGTACATGAAAGTAACACAACATTATGTCGCAGCCGAACACCACATGGGCTGCTCTCATTTGCGCGGCCATCTTATCCATGACAAACGTCTTCACCACAATGTGCTCGCCCATCATTTCTTGAAAAATTTCGAACAGCCTACGTAGTGAAGCATACTTCTCACTACGAACCTACCCGTACATCACGGGTCGGCCGTGTCCCATACCATCCCGCATGGTGCGCACCACACCTATCGCATTAATCACCGACAGAACTTCCTCAAGGTTCTCTGATGTTCCGTTACCATTGTTACATAACAAACTCACTTGGACATTGCAGGCTTTAACTTGCGGCGGATGTTTCCAACGTCAGCGGTTGTGATAAACTTTCCGTAAACATCCGCTACGTACTGTTTAATGTCAGCAGCTGGTGTATTGCACTGGAACAGGCTCCCTCATTCGTTCAATTCACTGGCGGTGAGTCCCCAAATTGCAGGATAGGATTCGTATGGCAGACGATTGAGGGGTGGTTGTGCTCTAGCTCGAAAGAGCACACAACCAGACAAGCATTTCGTCGGACCACATGAAATCGTGACCTGCAACATGTGTCGCGAGAACTGATTTGTTAAAACTAACAACAGTTAACCCACTAGACACACCCCTGCTTACACTCCTACATGTACTCCTAAAAAATCTGCACGGTTTTCAGGGAACCATGCAACCTTACCTTATCGTACTTCAGAACCGTTTTCGACCTACGGCTCGTCCCACGAACGTAAATAACGCCCACCTCCTCCATGTACCTCTGAAGGCACTCCTGGAACTGTGAGAAGGTGCGAAATTCACGGTTCTCAAACATCGCCTTGAAAGTCGCAATATAATCCATTTCCTGCAAATAAAAATTGAAGAAAGAAAATCATAAATGGATGGAAAAATTTAAAATGAATGTAAAATTACTTGAAAATTCTTGTGTTAACATTCTCACATGAAACCAACCACAACATCCATACTGTAACAGGCAAGCCAGACGTTCTGGCTTCGTTTACCAGTTACACTCGTAAACCAACTTTGAGCAACGTGGAGACACTGGGGGACAACGTTCTTCTGAAGTAAGGGTTCCAACGACAGTCCTGTAAAAGGAGACAACAGAAACAAGCGTGAGCCAAAGGCCCAGTAAGACATGCACACGACTTACACAATCGAAAACAAAAATGCCGCCAACAGCACGGCAGCACGCTGCGTTACAATACCGAATTTCGAAACCGATATACCCTAAGGTCGTTTTCAATTAACGGTCAGTTAAAACAAACACATGTGAGTTCATGACGCAGATTTCGGTGATTTCAATTTCTGCACCAGATACCAAGCTCATTCAGCGGTTTTTTGAAAAATAATTTTCCTAACTAAGACAACTGAAAAAATCAAGGTCTACGACTAGCATTCAAGGTTGTAAGTATCCGGAAAAGAATAAGGCGGAGAACGTGTGAGCTTTATTAGATGGGTGAATATCCTACCGAGGTGTCTCCAAGAGGGCAGTTAAAAATAAAGCCATCCAGTTTCATCCAACGCGATTGTAAATTTAGACTTGGTTATGACCATTGCTGTGTTTCTGTTGATATTCTTCAGATTTGTCAGGTTATAACCGAGGTTATTCTACTTGGCCTACCCATTGTCGATTTTGCCGAAAATTGCTCTGCATTTTATTGTCCTTCTCTAATAATCTGCAATACTACTCTCGTTTCTTACTTCAGTCATTAGTGCCTTCTTTGCTGCCGTCACCATTTTGCACTCTGTAAAATTTTAACTTACAAGCTAAGAGATTTTTAGGTGGGTGAAAATTCCTGGAGTAGTAATCAGAACCAGCATGTGGCGAACAAGCTCGTTTTTGGCCGTTTATCATCAGGACGAATACATGTTTGTGTGGAAAAGCTGTACCACTGCGGAAAGAACACACAACAGGAAACAACTTCAGACTAGTTTAAACACCTCGTAGATAGACATAGAAACAGCGGTTTGATACAATCACATCACAAGCAGGATGCAACTGAGACCGTGGCAGTTTGACCGAATACAGCGTGGTTGATAGGCATGGAAACTGCAAGGCCTGAACAAAATGATTCTGTGCGCATAAAAGTGGGTGATTCAACGGAATTCCTATTGCATCAGCTGTGGTCAGCATCAGCGACTTCGGACTAATCGCCCATTGTCGGGGTGAACCGGTTAAAGTGAAGTGTCGGGGTTGACGGTTTGGCATGAAGCGACAGGGTGGGCGAAAATTGTGCGGTAATTGTTTCAGTTACTCCGTTATTAAGCCCGGTTGGATGAGGATCATGGATCAATTTCGGTGAGCATACGATTGTGCGATCCACTTAACTAGTTCCACAAAAACAAGCGAATTAAAACACGAAGAAAGAGACCATAAGAAGAGCCTTTTTTCCTCGGCCGTAAATATAAAGCAGTGGTGGCGTTGAACTATCCAGGTAGTTTTGAAAGATAGAGTATGCTGTTGACAAGCGGACTGAACGGAACTTACGCTGGATGTAGGATTGCGGCGTGTTTTCCGTTGGGTGTTCATTATTGCGGACGTACCAGATGCCATCTTGGGCATGGACTTCCTGAAGCATTTTGGGTTAGTTGTCGACGCAGGTCATCACAAGCTTCTTGATACCCTAACGGGTATGCCTACCACAGGCGGAGCTTTCCCAGCCCATGTACACAGCCCACTGTTTGTTGAACCAAGCGGTGTTGAAGGATACCGAGCAGTGATACGTGAACTTCACAGAATTGACCCGTCCATCAACGAGCTACCTGCCGTCGTTACGGACGTGGTACATCACATCTAAACGAAAGGGCCACCCCCCGTTTTTCCGCAAGCACAAAGTCTGGCACCAGGCCACTCGAGCGTCGCTCGTGCCGAATTGTTAACACATGCTGGACATGGGTATAATTCGCCCTTCCGATAGCCCATGGGCATCTCCTCTGCACATGGTGCCAAAGAAGACGGAAGGCGATTGGCGCCCTTGTGGAGACTACCGTGGATTGAACAATGCTACTGTTCCAGATAGGTACCCTGTACCACACGTCCACGATCTAACTACTAGTCTCGCGGGGAAAACAATTTTCAGCAAAATTGACCTCGTCCGTGCCTACCACCAAATACCGGTAGCGCAGGAGGCTATACTCAAAACGGCTATCACCTCTCCATTCACCCCTTTTGAATTTTTGCGCGCGCCTTTCCTCATCCGAAACGCTGCAGGGACGTCCCTGCGTTTGACTAATGCACACATATGCGCACATTGATGATATCCTTGTGGCTAGCTCTTCTCCGGAAGAGCATATCATCCACCTGCGGACGTTGTTTCAACGTCTAGCGTCATACGGTCTTACTATCAACGGAGCTAAATCCGAACTCGGTCAAGGCCTGTTCGAAATATTTGGGCAGCAGCATTTTGGTAGAAAGGATTAAATCACTTGACACTAGGCTCCAGGCCATTTGACCATGTCCGCTCCCGGACACGGTTCCCAAGCTCCGCCGTTTCGATAGACTTGCAAGTTACTACCATCGCTTTGCCTCCAACTGCGCCAAGCTTATGCGGCCTCTGGCTGATGTACTTCAAGGGTTATAAACGTAGTCTTGGCTACCGAATAGGAACACTCGCCTCTACAGTCGTGCTATACTACCAAAAACCAAATGCGCTGATCAGTCTATCCGTGGCTGCACTAAATACGGCTATAGGTGCAGTGTTACAACAAACAATTCTGGAGGCATGAAAGCCGATTGCATTCTTTTCTCAACGCCTCAAAGAGTCTAAAACGAAATTCAGTATTTTCGGCTGTCAGTTTGTAGTTGCGTGCGGAGCTGTGCGCTGCTTCCACCTTAAACTCAATGATCGTGATTCAACCATGTATACGGACCACATATCTCTTTTGCACGCCTTCCAGAATTATTCCGATAGACATTCACCTCGAGAAACCCGACAGCTGGACTATATAGCCCAGTTTTCTACGGACATCCGCCATGTCTCCGGAGCCGCAAACGTCGCCGCGGATACTTTGTCACGAATGCACAGCTTTTCCACAGCCACCGACCAGATTTCCCATTACAATATAGTTGCACTGCAAAGTCCCGATTGCGCGTCCGAGGATGATCTGAAACTGTCTCGTTATCCTAAGGAATATAGCCTACAGTATTGAAGATAAAGCGGATTCATTATGCATCCACGACTAAAGCTGCATTACCTGCACCAAAACACTGAGTCTGATATCAACCTGTGGAGTCAGAGTGTTAATTAGGAAGAATAAATGGACGTTGATCGCATTCAAACTTCTACTATATTATGCTGTAAGTGTCCCCACCAAACTGTCCTCGGACAAAACGCAGCGGAATAACGATCACCAAATTCAGAACAGGATTTTGATCGGAGGTTCCACGATACTATTTTGTAAGCAATGAAATACATAAAACAATCCGCTGCATAACTCAACTGTGACAGTCAGTGTCAAGCAGTAAAAATGTACCGTAAATCATAAATCGATCGCTTAAAGTTGTATACACATTAAAGAATACGTGTAGAAAGTTACCTCACAAGTTCCTTTAATAACGCCAGTGAAGCACGCCAAATAGAAACAAATATGTTACACAGTGAACTCCAAACGGGTAAAACAATATGCACGGGTGAGTTGGTAGGGTTAAGTTGCAAAATTGAGAGAGTAACATACCTGGGGGAGGCAAGTAGAAAATCTGGGCATCGGGGAGGTCTGGAAAGAATTTTCCAACAAATACGGCAGCCACGCGACACCCTGTCCGCCGAAATTTCTCCCGAATATTCGCGACCTGTGAATATCGCTGGTGAGGCCTAGCACAACTACCGTCAGGCTGCTCGTAAATATATAATAAACATGACTGGCATGCTCCGTCTCCTTTTGTTATGCAATTGTTTCACTATTCCAAGTATCCTGTACAACTGATACGTACGATTCAACAATATACGTTCTGTGTTGTTGTGCCTAATTGTGTTTTGCGATTCTTATACGTTTGATCGTTATTCTATATAGTTCAATTCTAATTACAACAAAATATTCACAACACATTGTTGTTGACTCCAATTAAATGCAGGTGGGTGATATGTACCACAGACCCTCTTGAAGATGGAAGACGCTCTACGTGCCCCCACTTCACTCATCGGTTAGACCGAGGCCAAACTTATCACGGACAAGAGCCGTTCTCTATGACTTCCACCCAGGAACTCCGACGCGGCCGAAACGCCTGGCATCCTTTCCCAGAATCACCGTTTGATGACCTACCTCGCAGCGGCAACAGATGCACCGCGTGTGGCGCGCATTAGCTGACATCGCTCCCTTCAGTGAGCTCTTCATTACCAGCACCCCACGGAAGACCCAGGTGACGCACACCATGCCGTAAAATCCCCGCTCTCGTCTTTACACGAACAGTTTTATGATCAATCCGTCCGATTCGGAGAAACGCTGCAAATCGAGCTGCTGTGCCAATGTTTTCTCGGAGTTACACCGGCTGTCACTAGCACGACACTGCCCTTCTGGGAGTTACGTTCTTGATTTATCCACTTTTGCCGAGCATGAAAAAGAGAATGATATACCCTTATCCCTTTTCTCCAAAATACCGATGCTGGGTATTTGGTTTGTTTCCATCGTTCGGTCTCTCTTTTGGTGAGGGTTCCCTAAAACTTCAGTCTGACATAGTCTCCAGCAATTGACAAGTCATTCGACGACAAAGAAGAAGAATCAATATCATCCGATAAAAACGGAACGATTGGGCGATTATTGGGGATTCCTTCTTTCTCAGTTATTACCGTCAACAGTATAACATCATCAGGCGTCTGCTCTGAGCAAACCGCGTTCAAATTTCATCGACTAAACCTTAACAGCCGCTCCAAAACTCCACCTCTGTGACTAGTACATGGTGGATTGAAATTCCACCCGATACCTCTCTGTGGCGTTCTATCAT
>LOND01000131.1:171383-186041 GCA_014220965.1 Paragonimus kellicotti | reverse complement strand
TACAATGGAAGCAGAAACCCGGTGACGTTATCGTTTCACATTAATAAACACTGCATTCTTAGATACTGAAAGTAAACTCTTCATCATCTGCCTCGGACGCTGAGGCCGCGCACCACGAGAGAAACCTAGAAAATTCAAAATTATGCAAGGACCGCCCACGATGAACGCAAACACGGCTATGATCCTACAAGGTCGATTACAACTGGCTTGTCCCCAATCCCCTGCCTGCCTATGATTATTAACCCCCCGAACCGTGCTCCCTCATCCGTTTCCAATTGTTTTCCTTCCTTCGACCGGCCGTAGACGCGAGCTGTGTGGCAGGAGTAAATTGGACCATTCATGCTCGTGTCAACGGTTCCGGCTAACTGAAACACTCCTACATTGTCAAAGTCAACACTGGTTGCCTTCTAGGGGGGAGCTCTGTAGCGACCCCATTTGTTTATTACTATGTTAGAGTTACGATTGCTATTTGTACTCTTTTGGTTTTCAACTTTTGTATGTGCTTAAACATTTTGTTTGAACGAGTATGGATACCGACAGCGCACTCGAACGTACGACCCCGCTGCGTGCTCGCTTGTCGCTCCGTCTCTTCTACCGTTTCGTCTTGTTCATCGTTCGCTCTCACGTTGACCTCGCGGGTCGACAATATACTCCTTGTCTACTCGTTGCGTTATTCTCAACCGATCGTCTTCGGTTCGCTCGACCCTACACATCTACCGGAATTGGCAGTCGACGCAACTCTAAGGTTTGCCGTAATTGTATTGAAACACATTCTGAAGTGCTCAAACTAGTGCAAGGAAATGGGAAGTTCCATTGTGATCCGTCCGCGCGCATACCCTCCGGCAGTTTTATTATTGTGCTAGCAAAACCGAAATCACCTCTGTGGCGCACGAGGTCGCCGGAGTATTTACAGGCCATGACCCCGCTCACCTCATGCAATCAACGGACCATTTTTCAGCAGTCCCCTTTATTAGCATAATTCTCGGTGTACAATACACAGCGTTGGCTTCCGAGGTCCAACCTACTTAGTCCAGTGGGTTTAGGCTCGACTGGGGATATAAAAGGGGCGTTATGTGTGCTCACAGAATTAGTTCGTCAGCTTTCAGGCTGGCTGTCCGAGGCGAACATTTCAGCGGACTCGAGACCTATCGGAACTGCCTCCTATAATTCAGCTTATCGTTAATTTCCAGTCAGCTACCGATGGACTGGACTAGCGAGTACTCGGTAGAAGATATCACGTCGCCTGATCAGGCGCGTGATACTGACACAACTAATCACAAATGATTTTCTCTGTACAGTCCGGCACAGCTTCTTACCTAGTCGGTCACGTGTGACCAGCATGCTGCCCTCTATTGGCAGTCTAACTGAGACCAGGCTTCACGGCATCATCTTAGATGCCGTCTTCTTTGGTCTCAATAAAATGTTTGTTTCACAATCCACTGGTACGTTCAAAATGAGACACCTAATATCTGATACCTTTGTTCCTAAGCTGCCAGACTTTGTGGGCAGAGACTTACTCACGTTATATTATTTGGTATCTTCCTTTGCATCTTGCTGGATGTACCCCGGGTTTGACTTATTTGGTAACTGCGATTTCTAATGTACACCGAAGACCTTTCAGAAGTAATCTCCGGTACTTGCTTGCTCTATGCTGAGGATTTCAAAATTTAAAATTTTAACGATCTCAGCACTTTCAAACTGACACTGATGCTGCCAATCACTGGTCACAGAAGTGGTGGTTATTCATCAGTGATGAGGTCTCTGGATATAAGTCCCCCGGTGGAAAGTCGAGAAGCGTGGTAAACATATATATTTACATGTATACTGTCCGGAACACTGCAGTGCTGTCATGGGAAATCTGCGTACTTCCCTCACCTGCGAGGACCATCTTCACCACTAACAACGTCTTACCCAGCACTTTTTGTTGATCCGAATGGCCTGTTCAGAACTGTGTCGTTAACTCGTGAGGCAAAGACCGGGGTCCCACAACACCTAAGTGTCTCAGATTCTGATAACTCCGACACCAAAGACACCAATTTTGAAACTGAGTTCTCAACAGTACTTTTACTCCGTCGCTTTCAGTTATTCAGGTTCACGTTTATACTGAAATTTAAATGCAACAACACCGTGGATACTTCCTCAAAAGCGATGTTGGCTAAGCACAGGTGTCTTAAAAACAGTTGTCCTGGCCCTGACCTGTACCTCCTAGGGCCTTGCAGGTAGGAGGCGAAACGTTCAGCTTGCTCACGAAGCCTGCTGGTTACACAATCTAGAAAGCAGGGAGCAGTAACCTCCAATCAGCAAGTCGCAAAAATCACGTCTATTTTTGGGGACATTAGGCGTAATCTCCCAAGTGTTTACCAACCAGTCTCTTTGCCAACGAGCATGTCAAAATGCTTGGAGGCGTTCATACACCTCCTGTTCTATAGATACCTGAGCTGTGATGTCTCCTCTTTCACTGTCAATCACGGCATTCGCAAAGGTTGTTCGTACTTCACGAATCTGCTGATAGACATTGGTCAGGGTAGCAAAACAGCTAATTACGACAGTGGTATTGATGTCGAGCACTTCGGACTTATGGAGGCACTTGGCGGCTCGGACCGTTCTTTTGGAATCCGTTGCCCTGCCCACTCAAGTGGCTGCGGTCACGTTTCACTGGTCGTCAGTATAGGATGCAGGGCCACCCTCAAAGAAGCAACGCGGGGCTAAATCCTTTGCCTGCTTGTTAATATACATTAATTACCTAACTCTTTCAGTTGCCTACCTTTTATTATTGTTTGCAGATTACGTTGGAAGCTATCCTGCAGAAGGAACATAACGTCTTCGTTAATTAGTTTTAGATTATTCGGCTCGGCTTTGATGCCCTTAAGTGTAGAGCTATGCATATTCGAACCACTGAGTTACATGCATCACATCGATCGCTGTATGCTAGAAACTGCTTTTGTCAAAGAGGACTTAGAAACCTCCGCTTGGTAAATTCCGTCAAGGTCCCTTAACGTTGGAACGAATTCCGAGAAGGGTAGTAATAACCAGACTTCACTCCAACATCTTTTCTACCGGTTCCACCGTGGTCGTCTCCGGATTCTTCACAACGGTTTTGTTCAGAAGCATCTTGAGAATGGGACAGTAACTTGGCCATTCCATTCTTAAAACGATAAGTTGACGTTATAGGCTGTGGCGTTCCGGAATCTGAATGTTAAGTCCCATGAAAAAAACTAACATCACTTAGCGTATGTTCCTTAGAGTATCGTTGGCTTAAAGGTGAATTTGTGTTGAGATTTTTGATAATGGATTCTTTCGGTCATCTGATTTAGGTGTTGTTAAGCGGAGGTCACCCCCTAGACTTGGGGTGCAACATAACGGACCGGAATGCGAACAGCTTTTTCTCACTGCTTATTCGCAAGTCCAGAAATGCTGTTTTTGATTAAGTTGTTTCTGCTACTTTCCTATCAGTTGTCAAGACACGCCTTAGTAGGCCTTCATCACGTTAACTTCAAATGTGCACCTGTTCCCCACATAAGCCCACCATTGACGAACTTAAGACTACACATCGAGACGTGGAATTCTCACGGACCCCAGTTTCCCGCATTAGATTTCAATTCACCGGTCTGTTGAACTTCTTAAAATCTGACGACAGAAACTGGATCGGAGCCTGGAACTCCCTGTTCGACCGATTGGAGAATGCTGCAACTAGGGCAACTTTTGAAGGTCGCCTGGATCTTCACCCTATCTCTTGGCTTGATTCTTAGTGTTCAATTGCACATTGCCATATGCGTATACTTGCTCGCCAAATAGCACAACTTATCATCACGTTTTCCATCCACATATGGACTTATATGCACAGCGAAGGTGGAAGCGTACTTAATTTTTCCTTTCAGCCCTCTGGTAGGATCAAGAAAGCTGGGAAGTGTAGCTATCTTCCTAGCGCTGTGATTCCATGTTTTCAGAAGCGAAACGATCAAAGACTGTCAGCTTCTACTTCTGTCCACTAAACTCTCGAACTCCGCTGACACAAACTTGTCCTTCAGAAAGCGGACTCATGCTTGACATTAGGCTGCTTCACAGTCAAACGGGGAACTTCACTCCTCAGTGCCACACTAGAATTTCCATAAGCGATTCAGTGAATCACACTCAACTCAACTACCAACCCACCAGCGACCTTGGAGCATTTATACAGTGTTTGCGTTTTTTCTCAAAGGATAGCTTGTACGATTTTCTACGAAGACGCTGGGAAACGCGTAGCGATAAATAGGCGAACTCAAATAATCAAAACAAGATTGGATCACCTTGTCACGGTACCACTGGACAAGTTGCCAGAGTAAACAAGTAGACAACCTCAGCAATTTGGATCGACAGATTGCTTCCGAGGAATGAATTACAATTTGGTGCCAAACAGGCTAAAGGTGAATTATAATCGCATAATATGACATTCATACCCAACAGAGTTCTTTCGAGCAGTCAAGAGGTTAAGAAACAACGGGAACGAGACAAGTTCCAAGAAAATGTTGCCCGCACCACTCAAGCAAAGTACAGCGATCGGCTAACACCTATTCGCACAGCTATCCAAGTGACGCGATAGAACAGAAATATCTGCTCCAAGGTTCGATCAGCGGTCAGAAACAAGACAGGTAGGGCACAAAGAAGGAAGCACTTGAGATGGCTAGAGATGGTTTGAATTTCATATGGCCGAAATTGGAAAATCGGTACATAATCCAATTTTCCGGTGAAAGTTTCATGCCGTCACGGTGGTTCGATAATTACTAGTTTGTCATTGACCCAAGCACCAAACTACACACATATTTCCATTGTTTATGGTAATATTCCTGCTGATTGTTTTTAAAATCTGTCGTTTGAACGTCTTCGCTACTGCTTTGTCTAATACACTGTCCACATTACTGGCCGCTGCCCATAACATTAAACAGTTGTTGTGGTAAGCTGGCAATGTCACTAAAAGTTCATTTTCGCGAATTTTACCACAATGATACACATGAGATACAGCAGCAGCAGTGGTGTATCAAAATATCAAGTGTTTGGGGCTGATTCAGTTGTCGCATGACCATTCAAAACGGCTTATGGTGCCAGAGGCATATACACCGGTATTCACCGGTGTGCACTGGCTTCATGAAGAAACAATAGGCCCCGTCGACTGCTTCCACAGTATCAGTCGTTTTTATGAGCCGCCTCTTCGAAGAAAGCCTCAGATCATTGAAGTCGGTAGCCCTCCAGCTGCATGCCACGGACCGTAATCGACAGTAAGACGTGCACGGTTGCAGCTAAAAAGTGTCTAAAAACGTGTATTCATTACATCAGGTTCCGGTAGCGGAAGCTGACCTCGGTGAACTAATACTTAGTGCTCGCTCTTTGTAATGACCAAACTGTTTCCCACCAACGCGTAGATCACCGAATTCCAAGTACGACTTGCTTGAAGATTTTACATTACGATTGTGTAAATAATAAAATGTGCGAAACAACCGATCAGGTAGCTCAACTCTGAGGGTTGGTGTTATCATCCAGACCACGCTGTATATATAAAAATCAACTGCTTATAGCTGAATAAACAGCGTGTACAACGTTGTCTTGAGATTCCATTTTGTAAACCCAACAGGAGGGAAGGTTTCGCCCCCGATAAGGTACGCCAAACAAGAGCAAAATGGTTACACATGGGAATCGAAATCAGTAAAACAATATGTGCGAATGTGTATGTACAATCAACTTGCAACTTACGGAAACGTTACATACCAAGGGACCAAACACGAATTCCGGGCATCAGAAACACGTTGGAAAATTTTTACAACTAATCCGGCAGTCGCGATGTACACTCTTCCGTGGGTGACGGTTATTCAAAAGGCAATGGCATTGTAAACTGCTGAAACTGATAAAACCGCCATAGACTTCAGGGGCAGTGTTCTCCTGAAGAGGAGCTTTGTTTTATGGAAACAGTTTCAAATACATCACCCCCAAGTGAGCAGGCCAAAGCAATGGTGAACATTTTCCTTTCACCAGGCCTAAAAACGTTGGCTTCCGGCAGATGAGTTCGTTCTAAAGTTAACAAAAGATGACATCGACTCGTTATGACGTTACTCGGTGAAATGAACACAAGGAAGTTGCTCGATACATTGATCTGCGTGAAGGCGGTCCATGTTTGTCTGGATGAGGCCTTGCCTGATCGCTCTTTACAGAGGCTGGAGATGCGCTTCCAGCTTGTTGGGACAAGGTCACAGATCAAGGCTGATCTCAATATGTGAGTTATGGCGGGCGTCGAAATTCCCGCCCCCGATCTAGGACCGGTGGCGCCCGAGGGATAAGCAGACCGCCTTACTCCGCAACGGAAGTGATTATCCTCTGTCCCGTATATGGCAACTACCTGCACAACTGTATTGATCGAAGGAGCGTTCCAGGGTGATGGCACGGAACTCTGATTCATTCCATCAACTCCATCTTATTCACCTCGCCAGGCACTATTTTATTCCTGAGATCCGTAACTCGATGAGTCAGCTGTGATCACATACGGCAGTCCGAGAAAATTCCTGCTGGGATAGCCTCAGGGAACATTTCTCTCGGTGGACTCGAGACATTATTTGCGAAGCCCTCCGTCAATTTGAATTGGTTGCGGGCGCAAAGCTTCAGATCACTCTCTAGAAGCTCGGAAGACGGCAGCAGTTAAAAAGCCGCAGAGGTTGGGCCAACAGAGACGGAGGAAGGGCTCCACAAGAACACACAAACCCAGGCTGTGATTAGGCACCTTGTTAAAAATCGCTACCTTCCGGAACGAGAGCAAAAGTCAGTCCACGTGGCACAAAGCAAATCTCAGTTTATTGAGTTTCTATTGGTTATTTTATAGACAAGATGCATCAGTAAAATGAAGAATCACGATTGGTACTGACGCTTGAGCTTTCTTATTGGTTGGCTTAACTCCGCTTGTAGCTCGTTTGTTTTAATGCGTGACGCACTTAAACAACTTGAGAACGACAAAGTAGCGAACAAGGCTTGTTTTCCGTGTTTGATCATCAGGCTAATTACAACACAATAAATATGAAAACAGTAACTGGGGTGAGCCAGAAAAACGGTCAATAGAGGTTGTGGACGGCGTGTTTGTTGCCCATTTGATTGACTCTAATCATTCTGTCAATAAGAAGGACGCTTTCCAGATTGTCTACCGAGTGCCAAGGAATCGATCAAAAATGGTGAGATTTCGAATGTTGACCGTTGCCGAGGCCATTAGTATCCGATTACGTAACCCTGACCTCTGTGCACAGAAGAAGTTCGTACGGACACTTAATCTCCCCTGGCCCACAATCAATCAAGCCCACGATTTGGAACAGTGATTGCGTAATTGATAACAAACACGCCGTCCACAACCTCTATTGACCGTTTTTCTGGCTCACCCCAGTTTTTTTTTTTTTTTTTTTTTTTTTTTTTTTTTTTTTTTTTTTTTTTTTTTTTTTTTTTTTTTTTTTTTTTTTTTTTTTTTTTTTTTTTTTTTTTTTTTTTTTTTTTTTTTTTTTTTTTTTTTTTTTTTTTTTTTTTTTTTTTTTTTTTTTTTTTTTTTTTTTTTTTTTTTTTTTTTTTTTTTTTTTTTTTATACCATTAGTTACTGTTTTCATATTTATTGTGTTGTAATTAGCCTGATGATCAAACACGGAAAACAAGCCTTGTTCGCTACTTTGTCGTTCTCATGACTTCACTGGGTATTTTCGAACGAATTAAACAATCCAAGGACCCAATCGTATTGAAAGAACTTCGGAGGTATCTGAGGTTTTATACGAAGCTTGCCGAAACCAGAACAAGAATTCGTTTCCTGACTCAATGCATCGACAACAGCCAGTATCCGAAACACTACTGGAGAATCTTGAGACGTAATCGTATCAATCCAACAGCCGTTGCACTCAGTCGTCATGCTAACAGCGAGCGGGACACCATAGTAGAGAATGTTCGAGAGACGGAGCGGAAGTTAGCTCAGTGTGAAGGCGTATTGGATGAGTTGTCCGAAAACGATCGTGCAGATTTCGAGATGTATGCTAACAATATTGCAACCAAGCGAATTGACGTCAGGATGGCCGACCTGTCCAATCAGTTGAATCCTGTGAAACCGTGCGCCAAATTTCCGAATAATCCCGAGCGGTATGTTCACAACTTCTCCTCCTTGAATTTGAACAGAATTTTGCTTGAGGCACTGTCACTAGGACCTAATTTTTGTTGTCCACGTCGTAGAAATAGCCAGCTTGATTTAGAAGTTCAGTTTGAAAATTTGTATGATCAGTTAGCTGCCCTAAGTCCATCATCATCTTTAAACGAAGAAAGACTGAAATCAACGTTGGTGAACTCGTGCTATCAGTACCTTAACTACACACCGCAAGTAAAACAGCTCTTGACGAAGCAGCATTTAGACGCATTGAAGTGTTTACAAAAGAACGAGCGTATAATGCTTTCCAGACCGGATAAAGGAACAGGAATTGTCTTAATGAACAGGATTGATTACGTTACCAAAATGAATGACATACTAGCTGATGACACAAAATTCATGAAGATGAGTACGGAGAAGGACAAAACACCAGCCATAGAAAAGGCAATATCTAAAACGTTACGTGGAATGAAGCAGAAGGGGATAATTGATTCGGCCACTTTCGAACGCATTCGTCCCACTGGAACAATAATCCCTAGGTTATACGGTCTGCCCAAAGTGCACAAAGCAGGTTTGCCTTTGAGACCCATTTTAGATATGTGCAACTCGCCTTATCATGCTCTGGCTAAATGGCTTGCCGGTCTGCTCGAACCTATCAGGTTGGAGATAGCAAAGCACAGTCTCCGAGACACGTTTCACTTCATCGACGCAGTCCAAGACCTGAACCTAAACAAACAAAGAATGTTCACATTCGATGTTGCCTCACTATTTACGAACGTGCCTCTACAAGAGACAATTGACTATTTATGCGATTACATCGAGCGTAATAACAAACAGGTGAGCATCCCAAAAGATGAACTGAGAGAACTGCTGGTGCTTTGTACGAGTAACGTTCAGTTTCTGTTCAATAATGCAATCTACCGACAGAGAGATGGAGTGGCAATGGGCTCGCCCCTAGGTCCCCTGTTAGCTGACGTTTTCATGAGCAAACTGGAGACTAACCAACTGAGTGCGGTCATTGAACAATTTGCATTTTATAAACGCTATGTTGATGATATTTTTGCGTCATCAACGAGAATTCTAACATGAACAGAGTTATGACAGCTTTTAACTCAGCCCACAGCAGTATTAAATTCACCAAGGAGTCAGATAACAATGGTCAAATAAATTTCTTGGATGTTGGCATAGTAAGAAGAGAAGATGGTTCAATCCAACGGAATGTGTACAGAAAACAAACTTGGAGTGGCCAGTACATTCATTTTGACAGCTTCGTTCCGCTAAATCAAAAGCGAAACCTCATACGATGTCTGACGGGTAGGGCGTTAAAGATCTGTACCCCTGACACTTTACAAGCTGAGCTAGACTTTCTACAAGAAGTGTTCATGCAGAATGGCTACCCAATGCGTTTCATTCAGAAGGCGATGCAGACGGTAGAGATGAAACTTAAGCCACCCTCTGTGAATAGGAAACTTGCGTTTATTAGTCTTCCTTTCAAGGGAGACCCCATGGCCGAAGTTATCTCAAGAAAGCTCAAAAAGTCAGTCGAATCAACCTACTTTGCCGCTCAATTGTGCGTGAGTTTCCGTTCAACACCCGTTATCATGTCACAACTCAAAGACAAACTTCCTTGTTCTACAACCAGCTGTTGTGTGTACTCATTTGTTTGCTCGTGTCGAGCATCATACATTGGTCGTACTACAAGGCGATTGTCTGACAGAGTGTGTGAACATCATCCTGCGTGGTTGAATAGTGGTGTGGTGAGAACGATTTCAAGCGCGATTGTTGCCCATTTGATTGACTCTAATCATTCTGTCAATAAGAAGGACGCTTTCCAGATTGTCTACCGAGTGCCAAGGAATCGATCAAAAATGAGATTTCGAATGTTGACCGTTGCCGAGGCCATTAGTATCCGATTACGTAACCCTGACCTCTGTGCACAGAAGAAGTTCGTGCGGACACTTAATCTCCCCTGGCCCACAATCAATCAAGCCCACGATTTGGAACAGTGATTGCGTAATTGATAACAAACACGCCGTCCACAACCTCTATTGACCGTTTTTCTGGCTCACCCCAGTTACTGTTTTCATATTTATTGTGTTGTAATTAGCCTGATGATCAAACACGGAAAACAAGCCTTGTTCGCTACTTTGTCGTTCTCATGACTTCACTGGGTATTTTCGAACGAATCAAACCACTTGTTTCACTCCGATGCTCGTTATAACAAAATCCGATGCTGGAGCAGCGTGCCATCCTGATTGGTCCCCGTGCGGACATACCAGTCTGTTCGCGTTGTCGACACTGATTGGCCGTAGCCTTCTGCGAATCACTGGTTTACTTCGTATCAATGTTACTGATAGTTGTGAACAGTGGTGGTGTCGTTCGTAGCTCGGGTTGATGGTTTTGGTATTGGTATGTTCGCCAACCTCCGCGCTCAAAAACTATACGCTGAAAACACCACGCACTGATGATGTCACCTCGTTTGGTGATGAAACGTTTGCAACCTAAATGCCAAGTTCGCATCAGTGTGTTTGTCCAATCCAATCTCTTTACAATTCTCATAGCTGCCAAGGAAGGCACACGAAAACCAGTCGTTGTCCACGTCTTTCCTTTCGTGGGTACCACTTCCTTCTCAAGCTTCATATGGTGTTCTTCTATCCCTTACTGTACTAAGCAAAAGTGATGAAGTAGCTCTCTAGAGCTTATGTGCCATTTGTCTGAACCTTTCAAATAACCCACCGGAAATCAGATATTTGCCCACAACACCTGCCCTCACTTTGTGGCCGCTATGGAGGCGTGGATTTTCAAGGATAGAAGCATTAACGAACTGCATGTTTCTGGGTATCCACTGTACCCAGCAGACTCCTACGGTAGGCTCGTACGGAGCTGTACCGTCTTTCTAAACCAAAAGCTTCCTGTACCAACCGACACTGGATAATTAACATCCCCATAAATTGTGACGCACTGTAGCTTTACCCTCAGCTCAGAACTCATGACACGCCAATCATAAGCGTTATATACCATTTGCCGACATGCAATGCATCCGACGACGAGATCATTTTTGCCGTCCCAGGAAGTTTGCCGTTTGCACAGCGTTTCTCCGTCTTCTTACTAAGGAGGTTTCACGAAACCCAATGGAATAACCATACATTGCGAGGTTTCACAGACTCTTGGGGAACTCTAAACACACCGCACGAAATAACCATCTAGGCATCGGCCAGGCCAGACACTTTCTTTGCTTGTTCTAGCTGTCAAAAACGGGGCACACTCAGTAGATATAGTGGTCTGCGAGCCGCCTCTTGGACGTAGTGGACAGTTGTTAAGTTTGTGATTTAATCTGTTACCGGCCCCAAAGAGCTGCACTAAAGACTTCCGTCCAAAACCTGCAGGAACCAGACTTTGACGCACTTAGGCGATTTGTAAATACACCCAGTTTCCAGTCTTGGTCAGAGGGTACAAATTATCAGTGATTTAAGGCTACTATTTACAAAGCTGTTGATGTATTTGTTCTTCGAAGACAGTGGAAACCCTTCCCTTGTTCGCCACTGCCACGAAGCCCACGCCGCCTTTTTGACTTACGATGTCGTCTGTTCTCTAAGCAGAAGCCAACAGGTGAACCGGAAGGCACAGAAGTCTTCCACACCGCAGGCAACAGGTATAAACGAGAATCCCAATTCAGTGCTCAACAAGCAAAGACAACAATCTTACTGGTAGTCCGCGGAAGTAAAAAAAATTTGTTATAAATATACGCTTTACCAGAGAAAAACATGTCCTATGCGCTCCCTCTGCGGCCACCCAACAGGGCCACTTTCGCCAACCCCCAAGTGGTTGCCGAGTATTTTCATGGGCAAAAGTTAGCGTCAAGCAACGGGGTTACACCTAACTGGCATTTCAGTCACCGTGAAGAAACCTTCAACACCCACCCTTGATAACCGTTTGGTTGTGCTCGATTTCCGGTATCTATAAGTTAGGATCACTTCTTATAGTGCAGTGGGACCGGACGCGATCACTCCTAGGATCTTCAAGGAAGCGGCCTCCGTTCTGACGGGGCCTCTCCGTAATCTGTTTGAACAGACTCTTCAGACTAGCTCTCTTCCGGAGGCATGAGATGAGGGCTCCGTCAAGCCTATATTAACGGCGGCGATGGAAAATCTCCTGCGAGTTGTCGATCAATGAATTTCGTTAACGTCTCAGACAGAAATAACGGAGCGTTCATGACAACGCGCCGTTCATCAGTGCCTTTTCTCAAATAGCCTCTTTCCTCCTAATCAGCATGGCTCCCTTTCCGACAAGCTATGCGCAATCAAAGGTTAATCTTCATGGATAATCGGACACAGGCCAAAGGAAATAATGACATCTCAAACGTCATCCTCTTCGGTTAATTCAAACAGTTTGACCGTTTTCCACACGGCCATCTGGCACATAAGCTGAAAGATTATGGCATCCAAGGAGAGATCTCGCGTGGGATTACAGAGTGAACTTGATCGTAACAAGCGCTCGCCATATGACTGTGATCCCCTATCGGCAACAGCGAAGGAGCACATATGTCACTCGGAGGGGACACTGGCAACCTACTAGTGACACATGATGCAAAGAATGCAACAGCTGTCGCAACAGTTGATTTGAAAAAAACCTAGCAATTTGGAAGTCATTTCCTTTCTATTTTTCCCATCGTCACAGGGCGGTCGCCGAAAATCGACTCAGACCTCTTTCAAAGGCTGAAAAAGGCCTTTATCCACATGGGCAAACAAGTCTCTCAGACGCTTTAAGGGGTCTGCATATGGCCACTCCTTGACTATGTTGACCAGGTTTTGCATACCGGTCCGTAGAACGACATGCTAGCCGTCTAACTCGTCCAGCGAATAGTCACCGAAATGGTCACTGACCTGCGGTATTCATCCTGCGAGTTTTGACTTAACATTCTTGATCCCTATTCACCTCAGTTTCAAAGATTTCGCCGTAACTCACTCCTTATACGTTTTACCATTAGCATTGGACCGTTGCACCATTTCTTTACTTCAGTGGCCAGTAATAACCGAAGGGGTGACAACAATAAGCTCTGTAAGCTCAAACTTCGAAGTTATATTTGGCGGCAGCTCCTTTCTTACCTGGTTTTCAGGTACTAGAAAGACCTCCAAGTTAAGGTTGTTAGCTGCCATCTTAGGAACCAGTTTAACGTGTCACTAAATTCCCAACAGGGCGTTGTAAGATTATTAATATGCTCTGTTCCTGGTGCTTGCTGTATCCCCCAAAAGCGGGTATATACTCCGTTTTTGATTACTGCTTCCCAGATCAAAATTGGCCCACTGAATATCAGAACGGACACGCCAATCAGATGGTGGTGGCTTGCATGTCCAGCCTCAAACCCTTGTACAAATCGCCACGTCGATGAAACTGCTGAAGATCCCATTTTCATAGATTGTAATCGAGCAGCTTCCGGAAGATACCGACCGGCAGGTCTGGGTAATGTCGTCAGCAAAATTTTCGAACGTATATTTGGGGAGATACTGCAGATTCCGCTGTGCGCCGAAATTTTTCAGACCTCACCCACATGTCTTTCTAAAAGTTATGTCCTGTCTGAACAGACTTCTGACGTTTTTAGGCACTGTACCGGAGGGCCTGGATAAAGGAGTGAATGAGTTATGTCACCCAGATTTCAGAAAAGCTTTCGAACCTTCGAAGCAAAAATATCAGCTACAACCTGCGGGTAGATGCAGACGTTTCTATTCATCGCGCTTGTAGAGCTGAGTAATGCGCTAACCGTCAAATGAAAGAACGCGCCTAACCACAGCTATTTTAGTTGCTCGTAGAGTCTTGCTAAGTCAGCCTCAAATATCCTCCGCCTCGTTGAGGACGTCAGGCGGAATTGGTGCAGCTGAGCGATTTAAACGAGTCAGCACCGAACTAATTTGCCGCGATTCGAACGTGGATTCGAACCAGATAGACCACGATTTAGAGTTGCTGTGTCGGAAAGGTACGAATGACTGGTGCAGTGACCACAGCGTTTGGCAGAACATGACATTGAGTCTTCTTTGCAGTACAAACACTGGATAACAAATCCATTCAAAAAAAGTATATATAGAAGTAGTAACTCACATTAACGCAAGAGATATACCTACGGAAAAGGTCCATCGAACGGGCCCACCAATTTAATGCACGCGCACTCAGTCGTTCTCAACAGGTATGAATCTACCAGACATGAAGTACGAAAAAGTACATAGACCAAGCATTTATTAGACGACATGCACAGATGGGTCCTTGTAGCACTATAAACGGCACCGCCGTGCAGGTTAGCTGAAGAGGTTGGGGACTGTCTGTCGACGAGCGCGTTAACCGGAAGCGTGCGTGGTTCGGGTTCGCGCCACAAAGCCACATGTTAATTAGACAAACAGTGGGACGGCATACATCATGACGCTTTCTTAGCAGCCTAGGTACGACGTACAACTTTGATTTTTGGAACCATCCAACACATCATACGACAGGCAGGACAGTGAGATTCCCGGTCCGCTATATATGACTGCACTTAATCTGTTTTTCAG
>LOND01000131.1:119571-129737 GCA_014220965.1 Paragonimus kellicotti | reverse complement strand
TAAACTAATGAGATATGACATCCATGTGCAGGACTGGACCTCCTACCTGGTGAAGAACTGAGTGGCCTTGATTATGCTGACGACAAGGTGTTGCTGTTTGACAACTTTCAAGCAGCACAAACAACATTGGACGCTATTTCGCGTTCTGTTAGACACTACGGAATGCACTTTGTATCCTAAAAGTGCAGAGTGTTTCTGCACGATTGCTCTGATTACGTAGACTTCATGTTAGACAATGAAATCATGGAGGTTGTTAGCCGGATTGTGTACCTGGGAAGTTGCATCCGTGGCGGCGGTAGGGTAGGGAATGAAATAGAAGCGCTTTTGTCTCAGGGAACACCGGCAAACTCTTTAAGGTGATCCGTGCCACCGGTCCCAGGCGACCGTCGGTCAGTGAAGCTATCAACGAGACAGATGGCACACTAATCGATGATATGTCCAGAAGGTTAGAACGTTGGGCGGAACACCTTGAGTGTCAAGTTAGTTAGCCAGCTGCTTCTATTGTGTTGCCGCCACAAACTTGTGATGTAGCACCCTGGTCGGTAGATTTGGAACCACCCACTGAGACTGAGGTTCGCAATTGCCTTTCGGCTCTCAATCGTAATAGGGCTGCTGGTCCAGATGATCTCGTGCCGGCACTTTTCAAAGAAGGTGGAAGGCGTTAGTAGAGGCCTTGACTCAGTTGTTTCAACTTGTCTGGACGACGGAGACCATCCCTCCGTGCTGGGGTCACTCGATAATAGTTCCCATATTTAAGAAAGGAGCCCGGGGCTCTTGCGAAAACCATAGAGGGATTAGTTTGACCCCAGTCATTTCAAGGGTTCTAGCATCAATTATACTTCGTCGACTCACTGCAGTTCGGGAAGTAAACATTAGGGAAGAACAGGCGGGGTTGTATAGATCACATTTTACCTCTCGATGATTTGTTCCCAGTGTTCGTTATGATCTTTCACCTGACTCGAACTGGGCAACTTGTTCACCAACGCCTTCTGGTAAGCGTTCTTTACACCCTCATCGCTCGAATGCCAGCTAATTACCTTGCATTTACGAGCGTGTGTCCTCTGGGTAAATGACAAAACAAAACTGGGCACGCACAACAGCAATAGTCGGTCCAGTGGTGCTCCAAAAGGCACGACAGTCCTTTATAGAGTGGTGCTTCACTTGTTTTTCTAGTCGAAATTGAAATTCGTTTGTTTACTTAGTGACACTTGTCTCTATATGATCCTCTCATAGTGACCAGGATCAGAAGACGCCTACGCACATTGTTTGTGGCAATTGGTTTTCACTGCACCAGTTAAACTTCCGTTTACACATCCCAGACCAAGTGAAAATCGGGAAGGAAGAGGCTGGGGAGCGTGTGATTAGATAGCAGGCTAAAGTGAAATTTCTATCTCCCCAGGAAACGACAAGTGACAGTCTCTGATGGCAGGAGCAGTTTGGAAGACAAAAATATTACACACGCAAAACAACTGGGAGCAGAAAACAAAATGCATCAGCCGTATAACGGAGCAGACGCCCATCGTTATAACCAACAACGTCAGAGACACAATATAAGTTGACACTGACGTTTGGCTGTCATGCAACCAGTAAGAGAATAACAAGCCGTAGTTTGGAAGAGAAACGAATGGGGACTAACAGATAAAATTCAGCGTCTGAATTCGAACGTTCAACGTCAGAGCACTTACATAATGTAAACAAATAACCACATTGGAAACGTGATAACTACTCCATTGCGATGCTCACCGTCAAAAACCACTAACAGCGATTACTTCACACACAAACCTACGTTCAATTACGGCAACATTTCAAGCCACTGAGCCTGCCTAGCTGCAAGTTCTCATGAAACCTCCAATCGCAGACTGAGTTACAACAGCTTCAGCCCAGAAGACAACCACGACCTACAGTTGCTAACCTACTAGCAGCTGTCCCTATCACTTATACCAGGTTAATAGACGTCCAGTTCGCACCTCAGGTAGAGCGGTCGGAAAATCAGCAAACAACGTTCTCTATGTCAGACGGTTAATCAGTATGCTAAACACATAAACATTTAGAATGGATGAACAAGAGAAGTCAAGTGATTTCCAACCACCAAATGACCGCTTGTTAATCTCGCTGTTGCTCACCCGTTGATAGCCCCCGATACGGGCGATTTATCGCAGACGTTGATGGGCAAGCATGTGAAGATGGTTTATGTCCAACGTACTAGACGACCATCATCTGCAGCCGTCGGTTAGAAATGCTCATGCAGTTGTCTTATACATCACAACGAGACTGGACCTTGACGTGGTGTGACGGCTTGAATATCTCGATGACCTATTGGGCTAAACTGGACGGTGTGGTCACCACACCGATAGAGTCACTCATACCAGGCAGGCCAATGGGTAGAGGTCTGACAAACCAGTCTCCTGGTCCTTCGTCTTGTATGACAGTACGTGAGCGGCGGCCGCAGTCTGCCACTCGTTACTGCTTTCATAAGCTAATAGAAATCGTGCGAATACGATTAACTTGAATATTCGTTGGTGTGAGTTTTGTATGTCGGCATTGGGAACCACCCAGAATATGTCTTTGTTGATCTATCTCGGTCCTAAGTAATTGAGGACGTGATGAACGTACAATTCAATCGATATCACTTTACTGACATTAAGCCTTTTTTACTACATTCAGGCGTTATAGACTTGCGATCAAATTAAATTCATTGGCACTGCACTGGGTAAGTCAGGCAAGACGGTGTACGTGCACTCGAACCTGTATTTTGCTATCAAGGTCAGCAGAAACTGAAATATGTGGGTCCAGACAATTAGAGAAAATCAGTTACTACAAGAATGTTAAGCTAGCAGGTTCATTTACTTGAAATGATAACTGAAAGAAACTCGTGTCCTCCCAAGCACACTTGAACATGTAACAACCAAACAAACGGCCCACCGGTGGCAACCTTAAGGAGTTGAAAGTAGCCTTCATCCACTGGAATTTTTCCGTTTCCAGATAAGCTAGATGTCCTGGATGTATGAATCAAGTATACGCTTGCATTCGTCAGCTAGTGACCCTGTTGCAGCATATTTAGTCAAGTTGTTTCGGCAACAACATATTCAGACGTCTGAGTTTTGCCCGTAAATCAACCAACCTATTTAGTACGGAAGATCTAACAATCTACTCCCGGTCCAGCAATCTGTGCAGAACATGAGCACGTTTTACAGCGGACGGTGAAGCTTTTAGAGGACCCAATATGCAAAAAATGAGTCACCGATTCGTCAGTAAAACATGGATTGATCCAGTTTAAACAAACCGGATACAATAACGATTTAACCCGGTCACAAGTTCAGTACTTGTAAGTTATATTCTTCACTTTTCGGATTTGTGGAAACAGTTGTTAAAGAAGAGTGTGAGGAGTACTTAGGACCAAGATTAGGGTCGTTATTTAGCGGTGTGAATCACTCAGACATCTTTGGGTCTTCAATTACAAAATAATTGTTAATCGTAGGTCATCGAATGAACGCTTTTTTATTTCTCAGGTTTCTCATATATACTTAATGCTTAGAAGTGTGTAAAGTTTGTAGGATGCCACTTACTGCGCTGTACTCGAAGATGCTTGACCGTTACGTTATTTACTCTGCGCTTTTTGCTTATTCCATGCTGTTTATTCGTCTTCATTTCCATGTTTTATGCCCTTGATATGCACTTATTTACTTCACAGTCAAACGTCTTCGTTCGTCGAGCAATGTGATTTTAATTAACTCCGTTGGCTTTTAGATCCAAGAACGCACAGTTTGATTCATTCTTGTCAAAGTACCAGGACGTTTTTGATGTGATACACCACATATTCCAATTACTTAGTAAAAATGTTTGTGGGGCCTTCACGTTTCTTAACTTAACCAGGTAGGTTGCGTGTTTTGACAGTCTGGCACGGTAGTCTTGAATTCAGTATGTATCATAGTTCATTTTCTTCCTGCCACCACTGTGAATTCATCAATCGCGTTTTTTTATTCTGGAGCCTAGTCCCATTTTGTTTGGATAATTCTGACTCAGGCATTCCATATCAGGTGGTGTTGGATCTAATTTGTTTGTTTTTTAACCCACATTTATCCTTCAGTATCATACGAAACCGATTACATCAGTGGAGTGGCATCCTTCCGACGCGGGTGTTTTCGTAGCAACTGCCGAGGACGATCAGACCACTATCTGGGACAACACGTTAGAACAGGCTGATGAGGAAAGTACGGCACAAACAGAGAACGATAAAACTGCGAACTTGCCAGTTCAACTTCTGTTCATTCACTGCGGGCAAACGGAGGTGAAAGAAGCTCACTGGCATCCACAAATTCCTGGACTGTTGTTGGTCACCGCACTGAATGGGTTTAATGTGTTTCGGACTTGCAACGTGTGATTTCCTCATACCTTACCTCTGGGTTGATGCGCAAACAGTTGTGTATATTGGCCTGAAATGAGTTTTGCTCTCATCCATACGTTTTTAAGTGCGCTATTAAGTAAGTGTAGGAATGCGGTTGTCGTTCACTCAGATATTGTTTGTTCGTTTTGCGCTGGTGAACAAACGGTGTTTTCAGACCCGATGAGGCGTCTGAGTTGGTTTTCAAATCAACCAACATAAACATATTGCTATATTTTTTAAGGTTTACTAAGCGTGTTGTGGAATGTTAGCCTCTATCAGGTGCTTACACATGGTTTTTACAGGGGGGATCGAGGCCAGCATTCATTGTGGCAATGGAGCATTTTTGTATACCTGCTAGGATAATACACTCCAGAAGTTTTCAGGATGGTCAGTCCAACTCGAAATACACGAAGCAGAAGCAACATTCCTGTGACAGTGAAAACTGATGGCGGTATTTTCTTTCTGGAAATTGGCTGCCGTTAGCATGTAACATGTTCTTCTCTAAGTCCTGAGATAAGAAATGGAATTTTATCTGCCATCTGATATGGCCAGTTGGCGCACGAACGTAGCTACTTACACGCTGTATGGAATCAATAATTACTTACCAAAGCCCGTCTTTTTTCTAGGGACATGCAGCGCCACCTTTGTGTAATATATCAAACTAACAATCCCATTTATGTCACAAATTCTCACTAGGAGGATAATTACGGATCTCCACTCACTTTAGAATACGCTAACTTTGTTCGCGGTTTACGGAAGCTGACTTCCTCTTCCTTCCGTAATCAAAACGGGATCAGCATTCTAACGTTCTTCGAATGATCCTTGTCGAAACGCTCAGAGCGAGCCTACTTTTGTGGCCGAAAAACTCGTTGTTAAACGCCAATCACTAAACTGCTCGCCTGCCTCGTTTACATATGGTTGCTCGCTATCTCTTTTTAGTTTTGCTCCCAAAGAAGCCATGGACAGCATATTCGGACTACTTTAGTTGTTGAGGCGCCACTCGCAGGGATAAGTTCATTCACTTGGGAACTAAAACATTACCCTATCAAATCCACTCGGTTGCGTTTCATGTTACATAAAACTAATCACACATTTGAAAAGCCGTTTGCCTGATGACCGCCCATCATTATTGATCTACCAGAGCAGACCTGACATACCATCACGCGCATCATACTTTCCCCGATCACGTATGTTGATGAACTGCCGTTAATTTGTCTAAAACTGATAAAGTTTTTGTCGTATTTACGTGGTAGACTTAGTGTGACCACTTCGGTGGACTTGTAGTTATATTGCATTCGGTTTCGTAAAATAATAAACGGTCTTCCAAGATGTTCATCATGGTCATGGCAATTAGCGAGGCACTAAAATCCAGACGTGTTGTGACAATACTGCTGAATCGTCTGTAAAATACTGGATAATCTCATATTTGTACCCTGAGACGCATATAATATGAACCCTAAAGTTGTCGGCGGTCCTCCGACCTTTCAGCAAAGCAAAGCAACCTGTTTGCATTGGGTAATCCTTACCCATACGTACGTACTAGACAAACTGACCGATTGTGAATACAAGAATAAAGTTCCACCTGAGATCAGTGAAGGCGACAAATAAAGGTTTGACTAATCCAGAAAAACCAACCGTTACCTAGCGAACACAATATGGGTAGAAATGTGCATTTCAGGTAGAGATTATCGGGGTCAGGATAGTTTGCCTTTGTTACAACAATTATCTGCTAATTTTAACAGAAGGATGCCTCCCACATTATGCTTCATCCAACAAATCCTCAAATGGATCGGGAAAGAAGGCTCGGCTGAGCGATCAGCAATTGGAAATGTTTATCTGGAGGGTATCTCAACCTCCGGACCTAAAAGGTTGGGCCAGAGACACTGGAACAGTCGGAGTGACCCACTGTCTAAAGATGCCGAATAAAACCAACGGGCATATTACTTAAATTTCAATTCAAATGTTTGAAAAATGCACCGCAATGTGAACAAAACTCTGAATACTACTATGAACACTTATTCCAACGAACTTAGAAACCTACATGAATTGCTTATTCATTCAGGTATCTCATTTTATGACTGTGTACGCATCGTTTTTTTTTGGCGAACATCACCGCGACTTCAATTATTATGGAGTGAATGTACTAGGAACTCGTAATTATTTTGTGGGGTAGTATCTTTCCGTCTTCCTGCTGTTGAATGCTATCGCCATGATGTAGCTGCTAGCTCCGGGCTTGAACTAAGTTAGTTGCTGGATTCTGAGAATTTGAAGTACCACGTTGTCCATCAGTGAGTTACGTGGATCTCACCTGAACCGATTGCACGTGGCCGGTTTGGTCGTTTTCGTTAACGCATACCATATGTGGGATTCAACTCATAATCCAAATGATTTTCATAAATTAATGCACAAACCAACATATGCGCCGTGTTTAGTGCCAATGAAATGTAACGAGGGAAACTGTACACCACAACTACGAAGACCTGAAAAGGGACTGAGGGCCAATTCAACATCATGGAAGGAACAGTTAACGGAAAGGAATAACGACTAACACGAAGTATGGAACAAGGCGCACGAGGATAACGGACTACTCTACTTTTTTCACACTGTGCGCGACTTTGACATTTTCGTTGCAGTCAAGACCGTTATCTCTAAGAGAAAACTGGAAATACTATCATTTCCATCTATTATGTGCGACTCTCCGTTTTCTACGTTTGGTTGAATCGCACCTTTGGAAGTTGGAAACAGACCTGACGCGCTAGTCTGTGCACCGAATTTTTATCCGTTTCGTCGGGTTAGATCTTTCACAAGCCAGTCATCCGATTTTATCACCTTCCTTGAAGCTGAGCCTAGCCCTGTTCTCATATTTACAATCTACTAGCCTGTCTAAATAACACGCTTGTTGCAAAAAGGCTGCTTTGCTTTGACGTTCTCTCATTTAATCCAGCGAATAACTAGAAAGAATCTTTGAATTGTCTTGGTGCAGTTTCTGTAGCGAAGAAGTGTGTGGCAGGGGAAGCTGCTTTCGTATGATTCACTTAAGACGTGTTATTATAGCAGTCGAAGGCCTGCTGGATGAGATAAAAATTGCAGTTCAGTCGCTTGTCTGATTAGTTGAGATCTCGTTAAACCACTGATTTCCAATCGAGTTTAAACGGATAACTTGAAAGTTTCAAGTTCACTCGTAGCACAGCAAGTGTCCACCTCATGAATCGCAAATCAACCGTCAAAATAAAACTTGCGTTGCCAGCTCATTTGTTGCTCCTCAACTCCTTTCGTATCATTGTGTCATCCTTCAAACCGAAATCCAGTGCACTCGCTGATGACCAAACGAAGATCGTTCACATCCTTTAGTAACGGGAACAATCCCATGTGCTGATGCAATCCTACGTAGTATTCGCTAAGTACATTTCCCTGCTATTTTTCGCTCTCTGATGAAATGTTACGAGAACTTTATAAGAAACAACTACCAAATTCCATATCCGTGCAACCCGGAAGATTCTCTAATCGCAAACGTTAACGAAACACACGACAAAAAGACTATTTGCAGTAGTTTTGTAATGCGCATTTTTATCTGCGAAACAAAAGGCAACTTCTTGCTTGATTCGAAAACAAACGCTAGCCAGAAAGGCAAAATCTCATGGAATATGATGGAGAAACAAAACATACATGTCAAACGGTTACAAAAATGAATGAACTCTACTATCCGACCCTGTTTGATTGCATCACTTGCAGTAAGCTCGTGTAGTTGTGTGCCGAAGCTCTGGGGCGGGACAGTTCCTTACACTGGAAATGACACACCGAACGACTGAGCAGAATGAATTGGGATGAAAAGAAATAAAAATAACCGAATGCTGTCAAGAATGTCAGAATAAAGATGAAAGAACGTCGTCACCAAGAGGAAAACGATTAGTCACCACACGAACACAAGTCGCACAACGAAGAGGAACGACATCGGAAAATACAAAACGTACGCAGCATTTTAGTGCGACCAAATACAAGAATTCATCTTCTTTGTGAAATGAACAAGAAAAAGTAGAAACACACTAAATAAAATTACTTGAAAGACAATTTTATTCGCATGTTGGAAAGCAGCGGACTGGCGACATGTCACCAAAGCGCCGTGCGTCCTTATGAAGACATGTTCAGAACCAAACGTAGATTCATTCGACGTACTTAGTTAGATCCACCGGAAGTCACATCGGACAACAGAAGCGGCATGTACACATCAGCCATATTGGGAAGCACGACAAGACGCTGCATACGAGGAAGACAAGAAGAATGCGCAACCATGAAATCATGAGTCATACGACCATATATATATATATATATATATATATATATATATATATATATATATATATATGTTTCAGGCTTTTCCGCCTAGCACCACTGAGTAGAGCTGATATATTAAAAAAAACTTCTTTGTGGAGATGCATCGTATACTGTACCATATTTTAAACAGTTCTTCAATTAGATCTGATCGACACAGAGTGACTAGTCAAGGTTTGTTATATAGTTAACGCGTCTATGATTGCATAAAGCGCAGTTTTCGCGGTAGTCTCGCGTACACAGGGTGTTTACTGATGTGACAGATTATGCCGCAGAATGAAGCAGATACTATCAGGTTGTTAAAGCTTAACCAACGGCGGTCGATGTAACTGTGATAGAAATCGCTGGTACCAATGCACTACTTAGTTTGTTTTCTTAAAGCAGAAAAAGACTTAGGGAGTTTGTTGTATACGCGTCAAGGCCGCCTGTGTGCCCCACGCTCGTGATAGGACTCAAGCTGCGTTCTGATTGGTCGCGCCTTCAACGACCAACGGTTGGTTGGCGGCATCCGAAACGGATTAGCCTGTCACAGTGACCGAAGCCAAAGGACGCCTGCGCTTCAAACCATCACCCCAAGTGGCTTGCGCTGCACCACTTGTGGTTCCACTCACACACGTATCCGGTGTAAACCCGAAGGAATAAGACCAGTAGGTGTGTGAGTGAGGCCTTTGTGTCCAGCCGGCCAATGCTGGTTAGCCAATTGAATGGCTAGCAGGAAAAGGAAACAGAGAGAGACTACAATGACAAGATCTAAACTGAGAAGAAAGATATGTAAAATGTAATACAAGAAGCATTTCAGTATACGAGTGCATGTCTTTATACTTGACCAGGAATGGGGGTGCAGAACGAACGTGATCACAGAAAGATTCGGGTTTCGCCAGTTGAAACAGGACGCTCTGGAACCGTTGGAGCAGTTTACATCCCGTCAAGTGGCGCAAGTGAGCCAAGAACACATCTACTCAGTACATAATTCTACTTTCACTGGGAAGCAACAGCACGGGTTTTCAGAGCCCAAGCTCCCTTCACCGGACATTCGAACGGTGGCCAATTGTGCACACCGGCGTACGACAACTATTGAGATGGAATTCGATTCCGCTCCTCCGATAACTCTGTCATAGAGGAAGTGTTTTCCGAACGAATTGGTCGAACAAATCGACAGTTCCAAATGGGTTCACCCCATAGTCACGGTGCTACAAAAGGGCGATACGATACGAATATGCGATGACTGGGAGGCGGAAAATAGACAGATTGTGTTGGCTAAATTCATACTCCCAACGGCCGATGAGCTACTGGTCAAGATGGCTGACGCTCAGTTTTTCTTAAAGACGGATTTAAGGAAAGCATTCTTCTACATGCCGTTAACGTCGGAATCCAAGTACCTTACAGCCGATGGACTTTTCCACCGTTGGAAACGTCGTCATGCCTACCAGTCAACTTACAGAAAACTAACACC
>LOND01000131.1:98172-111271 GCA_014220965.1 Paragonimus kellicotti | reverse complement strand
AGTTGTATACCATACTAATGACAGCATAAGGTCAGATATTTTGGTAATTAGCTGTGAGTAATATCCTCAAGAAACCCCCCATCTTACACTATCTCGTGGGCCAGACTTTGGTATCAGAAGCTTGGGATGTGGTCTTCCGGACAAACCTCCATTAGCTGCACGACGACCAGGAAATATCGAAGGTTATCGCCATATCAACATACCATTTCACTCATTCTCACTTTCTCGCTACTCCGCTTCTAATTTTACACTTCAACAAGACAGGACAGCTGACAAACATTGATACACATAACGTCCGCACGCTCCCACAAATAGGTCAACAAACTGCTTCGGCGCGCACCATTTTGGATCTGGAAGTAGACGTGTGCTGTGGTCTCAAAACGAATATTTGGGATGCTCGTGTTGTCATACATTTGAATTCTTCTCTGGGCAATGCTAAGGAACAGGAGTACTTTCTCGAGGTCTCTGGTGACAATGGGGTTGGGCCTAGCAGTCGGGTGGAGGTATGGATAGGACAGAGCTGTGAATCGGAGCAAGGTTTGGAGAAAGTACCAAGAAAACTTGTTTATCTCGATTTACCATTCCAAGAAGATAACATTTCCGATCTCATCAAATGCAGACTCACGTCAGCTGTCAAGTGGACGTACAACGCCGATACCATCGTCATCAACGAAGGACTTAATAGCTTTGTCCATCGATTTTAACACGATCTATGATTTTACCTGTGCCTGTGAAGGCAGATACGTTGGCATCAATGTGCACATCCTCAGACGGTTGACTGATACGGAACACGGGACTTCGCGCAGTGCCACCTGAAGGAAACTGGACGCAAAGCGGATGCAACTACGGACTTCCAAATAATGCACCACCCAAAATGATGACACAGTTTGAAACATGCAGATGCTGTGACAATTCGCCGGACTAACCCTATCTTTCTGTACGGAAACAGATGATCACCTCTCCTGCTTTATATTCATAACTTCTACTTTCTTTTGATGTACCTTCAACTTTTCCACATTTACCTGTGGGTTAACCAAACAATAACCTAAGGGTTTAGTCCGATTCTTGCCTTTCTAATTTTCAGCATCCAAGACATTGTGACTACTAACCTTCACCATTTAAACTTTGGTCCTATTTCTTGAGATTCCCACATCAACACTAAAATTGCTAACAATGACATTATGCCATTGTGTCCGTAACGTCGTTGATTTTCCAATATCGAACGTACCGTCTTTAACTCTTGTGGCTATGTCCGCTCACTAAAATAATCCTGTACTTTTATTTCGCTGTAGTAACCCGTACCCGTCCGGATGAACGTCTAAAAAGAGCGTGACAACTCTTGGACTTGTTGCCAGGATTCAGTTTTGAGAAATATAGCAATGTAGACGCCGGTATTTCAATTACCATAGGGTTAACCGACGAGGAAACTGATATCTAACAACTGTCACAACCAACCCAAAGTACTACAGGCCACCCACACTTTTGGGTTTGTTTCTTCAGTATCGAAAGCGTTTCACGGATTTTCACAGGAAACTGAACGATATTGACAAAAGTTGACGCATTTTATTGAAATGGAAGTGTCCAACTCCAACTCAAAGAAACCACAAACAAATATGCAATTGCCCGGTATGATTATTCAGAAACTCATGGGTTGTTACTTTATTTCATGCTTATCATTCGAGGATTCACGTGTTATCAAATGGGTACAGATGAAACGTGTCCACAAAACCATTTGTCTGATTTGTAAGGGATGGATCAAAAAAACATAAGATCTTGAGAAAAAAAAAGGATCATATGTATTCTTTAATGCAAAGATATACCGAACATTGTGTGCAACAAGGAATTTTTCGGCAAATACCACTTCGTTATAACAAGCGTTCGCTGTATATACCTCCGGAAATACCAAAGTAAACTAATGAGGGTAACAGGATGGTTAATGGAGAACATCGCCAGTTAGGCTGGAAACAAAGTGGAAGAAACCGAATCCACCTGAAAACATACTACCGTATGGTGAAAATAAAGCACCCGGGGAAGACCCCTCCACTGGACAAACAAACACCCGTACACCAAAAACGATAACACAATTGTGAGGTTAGGATTGGTCAGAATCGAAAATCATGGCTGCATTCACCTTTGCCTACCCAACCAGATGTTGCCCGGCCCACAGCGCCTTGTACAAAGGGAGAATTTGTAAAGACGCACAATGGTGGAAGCGAGTAAACGACCAAAAACTGTTTGCTCTGGTCATGTCTTTTACACTGCAGGCAACCAGAACAATACAACTGATGCTAAATACAAATTAGCCTCAAACCTTTATTTGCGAAGTGTGAGCGTTCGTACAAGAATATCAAATATTGCTTTTTACCGATGGAAGACGTGAATTTGCATGAAAGGTGGTCAACTAGTGTAGTGACAAACTGAAGTCCATAGGATTTGCGTTAAACTGGGTGTGTTCTCGAATGAGTGGCCAATGTGCCATGAAATTGGTGTAAACAACATTTGTTTTTTTAGTTTGTTCTGATTCTGAACACACGATACAGCCCTTAACTCTTCACTTGTCGATTAATCATGAAAGACGATTTAATCGATTGGGTAGAACGCAAAAACAAACTCAAAACCGGACAGTCTGAACAATTTCCATAGTTTCACTTCATGTATCTGCTCTTCAGACAAGTTCGCTCATGACTATGTTCAGAATGCACCCACACAACGTTTGACGCCATAACGAGGGAGTGTATCTGCCTCCTAAACTGTAAGATATCTCGATATCGGTTTCCCTTATCCCGATATCAGTTTTTCGTGAACTGGCATCAGTTTAAGGTGATCCGAGGGGTCTTATATTTCTCCATCGGTCTGTAGCCATCCAAAGTAAGCGGTTCACACAAGCGCATTGGGTTAGGTGGCAGAAATGGATACGTCACATTAAGGTCCCCACACTGTGCGAAGGCTTACACTAGCATGCGTTCCAAGGGAGTCGGGTCGAAAAACGCTCACCGCACATAACTAGAACACTATGACGCTTGTCAAAGTGGGAGTGTATGTTCTATCTGGGTCACAGTCCTCTCCTCCATTACCCTAATAAGTCCGGCTACGGTAGTCCAGTAACCTTAAACCTACCCGACTCGAGTAGAACGTCAGTTAGTGTAATCTCTCGTGCAGCACTGAGATTTCAATGCGATGTACCTCTTTCCACTATCTGCTTCACTGCGCTGATGCAACCCTTTAATCTTGACTTGCTATAGAGATACAGAACGACATAAGGAAAATCTCTCGGGGCATTTTAAACAGACCTAAAGTCAACCAGAAGTGGTACCCAGAAAGCCTGAGGTGGAAAAGGTATTGATCATTAGTTTTACCAGTATTTTGTGATAGTGTTATGTATTTCAGGTTAAAGCTTGGACAAAAAGCGAAACACTAAGTGTTAGAATGTAACGATAATTTCAAAGCATAATCGGTAAATGGGCGCGGCATGCATCGGTCATATCGCACAACAGATAATGGCCTAGGCCGTTTTTTAAGGCCTAAGTTGTTAAAATATACGAATACGTATGAGTGAACTTCGTCACGCAGCTGCAATGATAGAGAGAACGCTGGTCAAATTGAAGGCAGCTAGGTATCGCACAACAGATAATGGCCTAGGCCGTTTTTTAAGGCCTAAGTTGTTAAAATATACGAATACGTATGAGTGAACTTCGTCACGCAGCTGCAATGATAGAGAGAACGCTGGTCAAATTGAAGGCAGCTAGGTATACCGCAAGATACCTGTACTGCACAACGCACATCGTGTTGTAATGGTGGCCAGTGGTCGCGTTACCATAAACAACCAGCAGGTTGAGATAGTCACACTCACACACATATACAGGGACTAATCTGTTGTCATCAAGTCAAATGGAGACTGACTGAGTTCGGCAGACTGGTACGGTCGTTTTAACCGAATCGCTTTTCAAAATCATAATTTTCCTCAATAAGACGCAGGTTGATTCCATTCCAGCTCTTATCGACGCTAAGATTAGGCCATTTACAGTGAACGACACATACTGTCCGCAGTTATAGCAACTGTAAAAGTGTAGTCAATATATCTAGCGTAAAATCATAACGGATTCGCAATGAGTTCGAACGCTACGTGCCAGTAAGGGACGTTTGAAACTGGTAACATTTTGATAGAAGCAACTGAACACAGGGGGTTGGAGAACGCTTACCATGATAATACAAACAAGAAACGCCTCAACAAACTCATAACAGAAGAAACTGGGCATCCTGCCTAGTGGTGACGGAAGTGTTGTTAACGCAATATGAAAACGCAATATAAAAGCCGAATACCATCACGTGGGTCTAAGGACAGATGAATGACTGTAAGCGGGCCGACGAATCTGGTTGCACACGTGTGGCGATTGGAAAACCTTTATTTATACAACCTGAACTATAACGAAAGACACTGTGAAAATCAAACGAACAGGATCGGTGCCACAAGTAACTAGGGTGTAGGACACCATTGAAAGGATTCAAAGACCGTCCGAAAGTCATCTATTTCACACAGACTTCGGAAGAACTAAACTGTTATAGACCCTATCCCGAATAAACGTATATTAAACGCCCCCGACAGTTGAATTCAGGAGAAAAGGGTACACAAGTCGACATGATGGTCATCGGCTATCAAGGAATTACTAAATTTGCCCTTTCCTTGTTTATCTTGCGCGGCAGATTCCTCCATCAAAGGTCTGAGGAGTATCTCCTAAGTCAGCTCTCCTCGGCCTGAGCAGGTGGAAAATACTATGTCCCCGTAATCAAATAATGCTACTACTGTCTACTCTATCGGAAACTTGCTGTCTCATGATGATACACATGTACTTGTCATATATGTACAAGCGAAGACAAACTTGGGTGTTCCATAGGAAAAAGCAATTCTTAGTTGACGATAAGAAAGGACAAGTTGGGTGGTCAGTTTCTTCCTCATCGTATATAATGTACTTTACTCACCCATCAGCAATGCCCGCACGTTCTTCTTCTGGCACTTTAGAAATCACGCTGGGAAGACCACCGAGTCCCGAAGGTCGAATAGACCCAGTCGACCGACGCACAGAATTCACACTAGAAGGCCGAGGTTCCAAGGGAGTATCCGAATCGGTGGTCGAGTCAGCGCTGTCTTCTTCTTCGGAAATATATGCACCGAGTCTGGATGAACGCTGAGTGAGGTTCGGTTCGCCCATGATAGGGACCGGTGGTGGGGAACCTCCGCCGGATATGTCATCTGGAGAACAAAGTAACGACAGGACCCAGTGTTAGTCCACAAAAAGCAAGTACTGAAAACATCGCAAACTCAAATAGAACAAATCCATGCTAGCAGAATCAAATAATGCCGGACAGACGTTGTCAGGGTACAGAGTACTCAGTTATAAAGAAAGTAGTTCACAATAATCGGTCGTTGCGCAATTAGCAGGTACATCGTTACACTTATCCCAACAAGCATACTTGTACCGATCACTACTATCAATCCGCACATGACGTGCCTGGTCGATCAGAAGGTCGGATACAGCGAGGTTTCGGTAGAACATATCTATTCGGGTATAACTAAATAACCAAAAAAAGTTACTGTGATAAAACCATACGTGTTGGTTATCCGAGTGTAAGTTCATCGTTACTGGTGAGCGCTGTGCGTATTACTCTTACAATACCGTCAACGAGTTTCGTAAAAACCGGTTTCACTGTTTGCTTTCGTCCCCAAGGATATGCCGTGCTTCTGTTCTGTCGACCCGCTTGTATGATTAGAAATTAGAGGTTGTTTCCTCTTCTTTTCTCCCGGTTGAGTGGGGGTTAAGCAACAATGCGCAACCGCGGGCAACAATGGTGATCTCCTACCATACATTAACTCCAGAGTTTTTTTATCGGGCAGAAGGTTCGGAAGACTGCCCCACCACGACATGCATACTACAGTACGAAGGTTTGAATCTTTGTATCGAGTGGTAGCTACGAGTAAAAGCGTTATTAGTCCAGAACACTCGATTTACCGCAATAAAGATTGTGGGCAGCAGATAAAACAACAAAATGTTCACAAACTGAAACGTTAACTGCACGATCGAGGAAAGCTGATCAATTTTAATTCGAACAAGTGTAAGCGAAGCGATCGGTAATCGAAATTAAAGAGAGAGGAAGGTCTTTTGAAGCTGCGACCAAAGAAGGATGTTGGTACTTAAAACAAAAGGCCGAAATTTCATGTACCTGCAAGTTCTATTCTCACATATGGTTAAGACGTTTGGCCCTTTAAAACAGAGATGATTGTCAATTATCCGTTTTTGATAGCCGCTGCTTGTGCACGGTTGCTGGTGTAAGATAAAACCACGATATATGAGCAACGGAACTGCTGTATGACGGGTCATCAGGGGGTAGAAACCTGCGTACTACCGTACTTAATGCGAGCTCTCTTTATCGGTTTCGTTGGGTGTTACATACTTAACCCCATTGTTCGATGTATTAGTTGTAAAGAACGTGGTCAGTTGGAAAATGCACCGCGGCAACCAGACGATAATTTAACATCAAGATATGAAGCAACCAAAGGTGAAAATTGTTGCGGTTCACTTAACGAGCGGTCCGATATTTCATAGAATCAGAATCAGTGGCGCCTGGACAACTACCTCGATGCATTTATCAAATGAAACTCGAGAGAAATACAACTTAAAAAACCTGCAAGTATAGAATGAAGATGCAGTATTTAACCTGCCGTGCAAAAAGAACAACCTATAACCTAGGGTAGCAGAGGGAGATCCAGAATCGTTATTAAGAGGATGCACCTCACAAATGAATTGATTGCGCTGACCAAAACAAACAAACTGCAATCACCATCCTCTAAGAAATATGGCCCGGCTCAAACTGTCTCATGCAATTTGTGGTTTTACCTGCATTGACATGCAGTCATACGGGCAGAACTGACTAGATGTTTCAAGCTAGAAATAACCGAAAATATCCCGAAACGGTAAACAATCATTGTTTTTATCGACCGGGCGAATTAATGAATGCTCTCGTGAAGCACGACTTGAAGATTTGTCATTACGTGCATCATGAAAACTCTATTCACTGTAATCAGACATCGCAGGACGTACTGATCGTTCACATTCATGGTAGACCAGTTAAGTTGTGCTCATCGGCGGCAACTGGGTGTTCAAAAGGATCTCATTGTGAGGTTAGAGCTATGGCGGCTATAACAGTTTGCATTAACTTCTTACGCTTGTTACATGTCATGAAACTTAACAGATTGTGGAGGGTAAATTCATTTCGCAAAATGCTTGCAACTGCTGGACACGAAACATTTTGAACCGCTTGTCCTTTTGAACGTGTTATAATGTTCACATGAATGGGCGATCCACAATTTTTTTTAAATACCCAACTGCTGTTGATCAAGTTGTTTACAGAGTGGATAGGAATGCTGCAGAAGGACAGATGATGGGAATAAGTACTGCACTGAATGATGTACTGTGTTCCCGGTACAGTCATCTGGAGCCGTCCATACGTGATTATCGGATTCAGCTTGGATTCGTCAGAAACCGTCAGACCTACAGCGAGTTTGGTTAGCATGGTTCTCGGCATCCTCCTTCCCACACCGGAGAAGTAGTCCTATCAAGCTTGTGTTGGTCGGATATGACCGGGGTCGGGAGATGGTTGTGAAAAAACAATAGAAATTAACAACACTCAGTTTTTCATGACAGCCGTCTATGAGCAACCCTCGGCTTCGTTCAGTTACACTAAATCAAATAAGGTGAGCCAGAGGTGTGTACGATTGTACGAACCGCCATACAGATTCTGGTAACAAGGTGCACCCAGTTTATCCGCCAAACAAACTAGTTCCATCAAGAAGGAGTTGGGCCCTGACCCCATGTGGAAGTTTCCAAGTTTTATGACCTACTGGGACAGTGGCCATGATGTAGATCACACCGACAGTCAACCATGACCGTTGGCTAACAGGTAAAGGTTCGATAAACTACAGTCTCTTGGTTCTTCAGGTTTGGGATCGGATGAAAATTGGACCACCTGAACCGGGAAAAACGACATCAGTTCATCACCACCGACACGCTGTATTACAGCGAAGATTTCGAAATCAAATGCTCTAGCTGAAAAACCCAATCGCTTCCATATGTACTTCTGGGCGGCCTCGTAGTATCCCAGCTCACAAATGTGAGGAGGCGCATCTCCTAACGAAACAGCCAGGACGCATCACGCCTGTATCGATCGATCGGACCCAGTTCGGATGGTATGGTCGTGGGTGGTGGTATGGTTCCACTCAGCCAATCAGATTGCAGCCGTGCGGTCGAACGCCTGTGCGCTATCTGGACTGTTTTCTCGCATTTGCTTTCTGATGCCCTCTGTAACGTGATTTGTTCTAACGACCTCACTACTACATACGACAGAGTCATTTGACTTGCTCTGCGTCTGACTGCAATGTATGATCGTCTCCTGATTTGCTTCGCATCTTGTCAGCCATGTATGGTAATCGTTTCGTCCTTATAGATTTAGAGACTTTTTGGCCTAATTTTGACTTGTCCTTATAATAAACGGTGTTGCCATGTCGTTTCACCTTCTCGGTTCTGGGTCAAGCGATTGAGCGCGTAATAAAAGTGGTAAAGCACTGGCCTAGAATACAGGTTCACGAGCTCCATCCTCGAAGGTCCAAACGGATGCTGGACCAAATCTCACAGGCCGTTCAGGTAGTAGGATAAACAACACGCTGTACGGTGGTTCGCGGGTTACCAAGAGAGTAGATATCAGAAAAATCCGCAGCGCCAGATAAAATACTTCTCATGGTAGCTCACGTAAGATGAGAAAGAACGTCCACAAGAAACTGAGGCACGTCGCGAAGTTTGGCTAACAGGAAAAGGTAATAGAATTAAAACCGTTTTTACTTTAGGAAATACTAATAGTGTGCTCAAGTTTATGGATACTAGCGGTCCAAGAGTTTATCTGTCAATACAACTAACGACGAGGTAGATGGCACATACATCCCTAATAAGTCCAGAGAAGTAAACCATCGAGCTGAACATACTGAGGACCCAGTTAGTTGGCCTACAGTTCTTATGTTACCGGCTTGTGACGTAGTACCTTGATTAAGAGATATAAAACTACCTATCAAACCTGCGGCTCGAGACGGCACTTCGGCTCTCGAAGGCCATAGAGCAGTCGATCCGGATTACTACGTACTCCCACGTACCAAAGTAGACGATGCATCTGTAGAAATTTTGACTTGACGTTTAACCAATGTAGACGACTGGGAACGTCTCCCTGCGTAGGAGTTACATGATACCGGTACCTATGTTCACGAGAATTACGAGTCGTTGCGAAAATCATAGTAGGATAAAACTAACCCCAGTCAGAACCACAGTCATATTCATCTAGTCAATGCAGCCCCAGGGGCAGATACAATAGAAGAACATGAAAGGTTCGTCCTGCATTAGGATATATTGATCACATTTTCACTCTTCGTCAAATTCGAAAGTGGAGTCATAGACGCCATCGATCAACAAGTGTCGCTGGTCTCGACTACAAAAGTGTGTTCGATTGAGTGGACCTATCTACATATTTAGGGTCGATTAACACAGAGGTGCGCCAAACACGTGCGAACATACTGTCGACATTCCATTCTTACATTTTTACTCAGGTTGAGACCTACGGTGAACTGTCTGACAGTTTCTGCCCAGGTGTCACTTGTCAGCGGTGAAATAACGGATTACTGTCTACGATATTTGAGGAATACTAGCGTTAACCACACAACCTTGATGAACTGAGTCATATTGATTACATCGGCGACAAAGTGTTCGCTCCTTCGATCTATTTCAGCCAGCACAGACAAAGTGCGGATGAAGTCTCACATTTCGTCAACTACTTCGGTGTATGCTTTGTAGCCTCAGACTGCAAAACGTTATCGCAAGATTGCTGTGTTCACGCTGACTTAATGTGACACAGTATAGTAATGAATGTGAAGAGTACTCAAGAAGTTTTATCAGTGGTGCTGATGGTATAAGAAGTGAAGTCACCGCTCTTATCGTCAAAAACAACTCCGGCGACAAAGGGGGATCTTTCTTAAGCTCATGTAGGCAAATGATGATGTGGTGAACAGAAATGGGGTTAATCACCAAAGGGTTAGCTACCATAGGTCGCGTTCATCTCGCGGGTGAAGGTCCTCGTGATTTGCAGAGCCAGCTGTTGGAGACGTTAGTTAAGCTCAGTGGTGTGGTTGTTTGGTCGAATTGTCTGTGAAATAAGAGTAATTAAGGAAGTGGGGCAGTGAAAACCGCCTTATTTTCACTCAGTTCATTTGCTCTTTTGCAAGATGTGACGGTGAATGTGAGTGTTTGGACAGATGATTTAACAAATTAGATCCATTTACTTTATTTTGCTTCCAACTTAAGGCTTACTCTCGTCCATATAATTCCATGACAGTTACGTATCGACATCAGCCATCGATTTACTGCCGTCTAGGATGCTGCTGATTTGTCACATATACGCCTACACGTTCGCCTGTGCGACGCCTCTATCTCTGCGATTGACAGCATACATTGCATCGAACACGAGCAGACAGTAAGTGTGGTTGTCTCGGCTTACCAAAACTGCGGAAAACACAGCCGAGCTTCCCCTTATCCGGCTCAACGAACTGGTTGTGATAGTATGGTGTATCCTGTGCATATGGGTTATGCAAATCCTTCTACCCCAAATGTAACCACCTACTTAGATGTACCGTATGCATTTTTGAAACCGAGTCTCCGTTGTCCGCGCAACAGGATAGGTCTAATCCTCAGGAAATCCACATCGTTTAACCTTCCCGCCAGAATCGAATTGCAATAGCGCTAGTACACACACCCTCAAACACTGTCTAGATACTTGTAAAATGCAAGGGTGGTGGGTGTATGAGCTATGTGATCCTTTGGTTTACTGTTCATTGAATTGATATACAACGAAAAAAATCTGTGAAGGCTGCATGATTCCGATGTCCACTGGACTGGAAAAATAAAATCAGCTCTCCGTGAGAAAGATCAAACTGAAGTATTTCTGGACATTAACAATGCATACATACACACATTACATGAATGATTTTATCAACATATGATTAAAAGAAGAATCCAGCATTTAAAATGCTCAGTATGGGACATAGGAATGGGACTAGACACAATTCATGGGAAAACCACAATGCGCCATAAAGTTAGGCAGCGACGGACGATAACACGCAGATTAATGACGTAATTTGGAGCCAACTATATCAACAAAAGTCCGGGACATGATGGTCGGGGAAATTTATCTTGGTGATATTATTAAACGTTCATCTTAAAGTGACCATCGACTTACCGGCCAAATTTGCCGCTTCCCTTTCGAGACGATATTTTTGTTTGTAGCGCAGCAGATTAACCTGAAACGAGGAAACAGGTATCCAAATTTCACCTTACGTTCTTGAGAATAAAACAATACTTGGAACTATCGCACAAGATACAATCTGAGAAGACTGCTCCAACATTGGGTTACTGTTAAAGTAGCCAAAAAGTGTCCAACAGTACATCACTAAGTGATGCTAATAATGATAACAATAACTGCGTGATGCAGCGGCGTATTTATCGAATTGTCCCTAGTGCCCAACGGTCAGTTCACTATAACTCCCCCCCCCTCTCTAACCAAATGAAAAGGAGTTCAGTCAATCGTTGTCCAGCCAATTGAAAAGCCACATACTCTTTGCAAATCATGTAAGATAAGTAACCTAATTTGGGATTTGAATAAAAAAGATGACCTACTCGTACTAGCCGGCAACAACTAACCAGCTTTGTAGACAGCGATCGCTTCAGGAACTTTGTTGCTCATATGGCTTGCAAGTGGCACAAATTATAAACAAATATATGAATCGTATAGATGACATCTTTTGAAAACTATACACAAGGGGAACGTGAACTAACATTCTTCTGAGTCGCGGTGTTCCTAGAATTAGACTGGGCATGACTCACTCTTAATTGCATTCCTCATACTGGAATAGACTTTCCAACAAGTCTTCTACGAAAAGTACTGCTAGATTAACAGTTTATTTTTTAAGTCTAGCACTTGTACATATTTGCCTTGATCTCGACTTGCAGCACGTTCCTCCTCCTCCTTCTCCTCGGGAACCAAGCGCGCTGATGACCGATACATCGATCAAATTAGCACATCCGGAGGTTTAGCCATAATCCTTTAGCAGTAGCACAAAGGCACATCAGTTGTCTCGAGAAGAGACATCACAACTTCAAAGTATTATAAGTCCGAAATTTAGTGAACAGGATTGGTAGGAAATTGAATGCGAGACTGACCTCTGGTGTTTGGGTGCAGTCACGATCGATCTCTCTATCTAGTGCACCAGTATCACCCGTGATGACAATTTTTTCGAAAAGTAGACGATGTTCAGTCTTTAATCTTACGGAGACTGGCGAACTACTGCTATTCAAAGCACCCTTGTGGTTATTGTTAAGACTGGTCCTGATTCCAAACAAACCGAAAGATAATCTTCCAGTTGTTTACTAATGCAGGGCATGGATATTTCGGTGTTTACACCATAACAATCCGACAACCCATCGTATCTGTCGATAAAAGAACGAAAACTGCGGGTCAAACGCCAGTAAATCCTTGGTGTAACTTCTGTAATCAAGGCCGTACAGTAACCGGGATGATCATTAACAAACTTAGGGTAGTGCTTTGATGGCACACTCGTCTGTCTCAGAATGGACAATCCGATAGTTCCCATAACCCGTACGACATAAATGTCACGCGACTGCCTGTATGAGCTAGCCCATACACCACAAACAGGTGTCAAATGTAACGAATTAGCAGTATAACAAAGCCAGATAAATCCCGACCACAGTAGAGCTTGGATGTGTGAAAACAAGACGGAAATGAAACTGATACAGTCAATCGGAAAGGTTACAGAAATAGCCAGTTACTTTTGAGGAATGTAGAAGGATGGACTATAGTCTAGATTAGCCAAAAAGGTCATTTTATTTGGCCATCAACAAAAGTCAGTTTGATCGATCCAAGACCAACCACCATGTGATGGAGTTCGGAGCCGTCAATTCTATTTATAACGCATTTGGCCTCCGTGACTCCGACAGTC